>KB679824.1:0-17286 GCA_000349165.1 Anopheles christyi | reverse complement strand
ATTGGCGCGCTGGTGCCTGTTGGAGGCTCTCGTTCTTGAGGCGTGTGCCTACCCGAGGCAATCGAGTATATCGACACAATATTTTCACTGCTGTAGGGAGCGAGAAAGAGAGAGAGAGAGATGGAAGGAGGGAAGGAGAACTCTGTGGCAGAGAAAGCCATTAGCGGTGGGTCGGGTCAGGAGTACGAGATAGAACACAATTAGGTGACCGTACCGCGAGCCTCGTTTGGAGTCCCAGCCCTGGAGACGGTGGAGCGGTGTAATTCGTTCGTTAGTGGGTAGTGGTCGCGTGATCCACAACGAAAGCCACACGCGGCCGCTGGGCGGATGAAGAAACCGCGCGCTGTAGAAGCTGGACGTCTTCTTTATCTTTCGCAAGTCGTTCGCCGTACAAG
The DNA here is from genome assembly GCA_000349165.1 of Anopheles christyi. Classification (NCBI taxonomy): domain Eukaryota; kingdom Metazoa; phylum Arthropoda; class Insecta; order Diptera; family Culicidae; genus Anopheles; species Anopheles christyi. The sequence continues at coordinate 16,891 of KB679824.1, read as the reverse complement.
TGGGAGAGAACTTCCCATGGGCACAGAAGTCGTTGCGACTCGTCCAACAACGAGCAATAGGTACTAGGTGGAGATGATGCTTGCTAGAAGACGATGGAAAGGCAGAATAAAAAGATAAAACTTATGTTTTCCAACCGGAGCACACAGTTGGAGCTGTGGCTTTGAGGAGCCTGGTCTGTGGCTTCTGCCACCCTGCCTGGTCGGCGGTGGTGGGCGGTGGTGGTGCAGCATAATAATTTACTTTTCAATGGGTTGGCCTTTTCCGCATCAGGTTGCTGCTGGATTCGTTTATTTCATGCTCCTGCGTTTCCACCCTTTACCCCCCCAACAACTCCGATCCTCAACGAGTTCAGGCAAAGTCTGGCTGAGATTGAGTTCCACAGCACAAACGAAACCGGAGCAAAACGAGAGCGAGAACGAGTTTGGTCTGGACTGCTCGTGGTCGTGATTGTGTCCCGTCGTAGACTAAATTCGTATGTAGCGTTCCGTGGTAAATTATAGCCATTACGACCCACTGCGGGGCGCTGGTTGCTCTGCAATACTCTCCCTCCCTGGGACGGGTGCATGAATCGCAAGAAAACCGTCTCAAAGAAATTGTATTACAGATTACAGCTTTCTGTCACAAGTCACCAAACGAAGACTGAAAATTAATTTTCTGACTACACTGTAACTCTCCAGCTACTCTGCAAGAATATTAAAAAAAAAAAGGTAAAGAAAAGAGCACCAAAAAAGGAAACGTACGGCTGTCACAATTAACAGCATTTAGTTGTTGCTGACATTTGCTTATCGAATCGAAATTTCAAGGTATTGGTGTTACTAGTCACAAATTAGCTTGTTCAATCGCGGAAGCTACTTTCAAACCACAATTTGCTGGTGGTTGTTTCATGGCTGGTCGGTCATCAAAATGCCACCGAAAGTGGTTTTTGTTTTATTTGCGAAGAGATATGTAAATTATCTCTCGCAGTAGCGGAACCATGCTTACCATGAAGAATGAAGCTTGTTTGTTTCCAGTTTTACTAGACATGAATTATGTGGTTTTATAATTACTTCGACTGTTTACCAACAGTAATAGACGATAGTTAGCACTTCTATTTTGAAGTTTGCTGAAAGCAGCATTTGCAAATATAATAATGTTAATTATAAAAAAAATACTTCATAAACTAACCTTTCAATAACTGTAATCTAACCATAAAATGCTTAATTTAATCCTCTCAACATTCTCTTTTATTCAAATTTTATTTAAAAAATGCAATACAGGGTAATTTATTTCAATGCAACACATTTGCACATTTTCTCCTAAGAGTGTAAATAATTTTATGATAAAAAATTGATTACTTCTTGTCTAGTTTTAAAATAAATTATTTTTTAATTATAACTATAAATTGTGTCTGAAATATTTTTTAATTGATACGGAAGCTGATTGATTGAAAAATAGCCAAACAATTTTGAGATGCATTCAACAAATGTGACAAACACACAAACTTTATGATAAAGAATGTGGATTTATGTTATCCTCAATGCGTCGATGCCTATAATTTATTCTTCTACATATTATTTTAATTTAATATTAGAAATAGTTAGAGCTGTTCAAGCTATTTATTTATAGAACTTATATATCACCCTATAGGTGTAACGAAATGGTATTCGCAATAAAAAAAACATGGTTTGCACCTGTTCGTAGCAATGTCAGTAGTACTTTAAAAAAAATTTAACAGCTTCTTTTCAGACTCCTGTGAATCAATCTAAATTTGATTTTATGTAGCATGACACAATCATTCCAAACATTGAACTGAACTCCATTCTCGAGCTCAAGTTTAATTTGTCCAACTTACAACCATTGTGTGAGTCATTTACATCCTGCGGTACGGCATGAGTCACAAAGAAACCGCCCAAATGCTGATCCCGCTTCCTTCTGTAACAAATTCCCATCAGCGTTAGACGACGATCAGGATCCCTCAAATCATACCGCACTTATTGTTCTGTCACAAAACTTCTACAGTAAATAGGGTGGCTCTACTTCAATCCTCACCCGAAAATTGGTAATCCGGTCTTCTTTTTTTTTGTAATTTAAACACATTCGTCCACCGAAACATCTTCTCAAAACACACCCGGATTACGGTTTGGACAGCCATTTTACCACTGGGGAACCCGCGAACCAGAGCAGAGAAGTTTTCGGTTCAAATCCGTGGTCAGGAAATACCATTAACCTGTTCCAGGCACAATCTTATCTAAATGAGAATAGTTTTCGGATGTCTTCGAACGCTCGCTTTCGGCGCGTTGCCTCGTGTCCTCTTGGGAGACTTGGGAGAAGACGTTCATGAAAAAGTTGGCACGTTATCGTTTGGAACTGTCCTTCCCTAAGTCGCTCGTTCCGTGATCCGTGATGGAATGGACAAAATCATCTTCATTCTCATTACCGTAGCCGCCGCCTGGGATGGCGGTACCGACGACAACAATCCGGTCCGGACGATAAAGAGGTCAGTGTATGTGGCCGGCCGGAAAAAAATGAATGTTCACTCAATTCGTGAGCCTTCCGGTACGGAACAAAGTATGGATAAAAGCAATCTGGTCTTTAATAGGTTTGACATTAATCTGCAAGCGTGTGTGTGTATGAGCGGATGGTCGAATGGTGAAAATAGCAACGGAAAGTGATTGTGGATTTGGGGGCAAAAATGCACTTTGTTGGGTGTTACCTTTTTTGTTGTAGTTGTTGGTTGGTATATTGGCATCACCCCATGATTATCCCGAGTGCGTAAACAAAACCAACGACGCGCTCTAAAGCGAGGATAAAACTCACACCCATGCGGTGCCCCAATATCGACGCTTAATCGGGTCAGCCCGTGAAGAAGAAGCTTTAATTAGCTTATGCCTCATTTCCTCGGTGTGACCACGCGACATTCATGTTGAGCCAAAAAAGGGAAAGGGTTGTATGTGACGGCTGCCGGTTTGCGCTAATGGAATTATTGCAGTCTTTTTCAATTAGTCCCCCTCGTGTACGTTCGATTGAACCGTCCGATCGGTGATCGAAACGCTTGCTGGTGGAGTTGCGAGATGACAACAAAAAAACAAACACACACATACACAAAGCCAACTGAAAGAAGGCCTCCAACGCTGATGATGGGGACAACAGTTTTTGTTGTTGTCGCTGGTGGTTCGCCCTCTTTCGTCTGTCAAACTGAAAGTGGTCATTAAGAGATGACCCGTTTTTCCAGGCTAGGAGTTTTCTTGATTCAACCCGGGTCCAACATATCTTCGCATGGTTTTGGGACTGTCGCTAGTCGCCGACGGACTCTGTGAGTGTGTGGATCGAAACAAAATGTAAGAAATACAGCGGATGGGTTCAAAAACATGAAAGGAATGCAGTCACAGGGTGATTCATTGATTTTGTTTGTCATAAAAATGTTCACATTTGTATGTTATTAGTTTAATGTTATGAATTAAGCAAAGAAATGAAACCAATATGAATTGCAGTTCAATGTCAAAATTCAATCAAAAAGGTTATAATGTCGAAACCGAACATCAACCAATGTAAAAAAATAAATCATATACCATTATGGATAGCTTGCATCAATTTCTGCGTCTAACACAGCTATTTTTCGTAATTTCGTAAAAGTCATTTATTTTATCTCAGGACTTTTAAATTTGTTTTATAAATTTATAATTTAATGTGAAAACAATGCGTAAATTTACCTAAACCTTTGGAGCTTTAGAAATCGACACAAAATTCGAAATATTGCGACTCCTTTAAATTAATCTAATGGCTAGACGACTTTTATTGACAAACTTTTGATCACGCAGTTTAAGAGATTGAGTAAAACAGTCTTAACAACTCTAAGAATCTAAAAAAATGATGCCTAAAAGACAACAATTTGTGACATGTCGTGAAAAATTGGAGCCTTAGAGTTAGTCAAAATGTAGCGACAACGACTGTAACGGATTATTAGAATTTTTATATAATTGTCTAACAAAAAATCCGCAAAGTGCAAATTTCTCCTAAGAATGGCAATAAGAAACCATGTTTGGAGGCTTTTTGAACAGGCCACATAAACAGACACATATAACGATTTTATTTTTTCTTCTCTTCTATAACATTTTTAAAGAACAACCCTGTGGCATCGATTTTGCCAACCAGAAGCGTACAATATTCGTCACCCATTAGGGTGAATTGTTCGAACCTGAAAGCAAATAAAAAAAAGAACTTATACACAGCTGTGAGCCCCGAAAACTGTAAAACAAACAAACAGCCTACAAGAGCTCGATCGAAGTGTACTCTATTTCTCATATCCCGCTACACCAGCACAGCATCCAAACCAGCACTCTTAACGCATCTTAATGAAATCAATTTTCCAACTAAGCAGAACATGCATCAAAGTCAAAAGCTAGTAGCAACGATGGATCCAGCTACTAAAAGATCCAACATCGAAATGTTCTTTGTGCGTTTCAATTAATTGTAACGTGTATGTCTGTTTGTGTGTATGTGTCAAGAACGGAAACCATGTAGGCTGTGGACAGTAAGTTACAATCGAACTACGAAATCATGCTCAAGTTGATTTTAAGCCAGACATGAGCAGAAGAAGTTTTGACCGTTATTTAGTTTGATTCAGAATCTACGTAGTTGAACTACATTAGAAAGGTGATTTGGTTTTTTTTTGTAGGAATAGCAAGCAAACTGAAGACTCTCCCCTGTAATACTTGTGGATATGCTTTGTTTGTGCATATGTGACATACTTGTACAAAACAGGTGCTGGCTAGAGATTCTTTAAAAGCATACGTAATTGAAATGAACAAGAAGAACACATGTGCGTTTGTTCTGCATCTCTAGCTAAAAATACTTCAAAGTTGTCATCGTTTCAACGTGTCTACTGCAGACATTCCTAACTGGTCAATCGTATGCTTCTACCTCAAAATTCACACTGCATTTATTCTATCCCGTCCACTTACGAGCGGTATTCAATATTTATAACGGATGACCGCAATCAACCATCCCCTTCCCCCGCTGCCTAGTATTTCTGTTTAATAAACACACTCTGAAAAGGGCCCATAATGAGGGACTGTCTTTTTCCCTGATCTACCTTTTACCTCATAGCCTGTGTTATTCAGGCTGGCCCAAGCAATGCGACCGAGATTGAAGGGAATGAATAAATCTAATTAAAGGTTACACCACCGTTGAAGAAAAGTGGCAAACAAACACACACATACAACATAGCTTCACACATACACATAGCGGACGGGCCTTTGCGCCTGACCATCCGACCACAGAGCGAAGAACGACTTAAAGTTGACTCCCCATGTCCCAAATCTGAACCGAAAGAAACATGGGTTTTAAATCAGATCAAATCTCGTCTCAACACCCTTCAAGATATTATCTTCGCTTCAAGTGCGTATCCGTCTCTTTGTGTGGCTGTGTGTGCTAGGGATGGTATGTGTGTGTGTGTATGTGATTCTTAAAATCACAACTACAATATTTACGATTGTTTGAAAGGTGTCCAGGAGGTAACCTGCATGACCGGCTCCGTTTTGGAACTAAAGTCATTCTACACCGTTGCTATTCGGTGACGCGTTTCAAAGGCTTAAATTGAGACGGATTTTTGCGTGGGTCTAAACCTAGAGCTTTCATTCATATAGCTATATATGTGTGTGTGTGTGTGTGTGTTTTAAGAAAACAATCAGCTTCTTTCTGCTGTGTGTCTGCTTTCTTAGGAAACCGACTTAGCGCGTGTGCCGCCGCGCGACTTCTAGTGGGTCTTTTAACGTCACTCAAACACGTTGCGCTGTTTGCGCTATGCAAAACCGATACCTTGAGACCATTGAGCATATGAACCGGTTTTTTCACCGCTCACTTAAGTCACCCAGTTCGCAAAAGTCACCGAAACAAGCTTTTGTTTTTTTTTATTTCTCGTTTTCTACACTGCTCCATTCACGGTCGCATACAACGATTCCGAATCAATATGATTATCTGAGCAGGAGTTGAATGAATGGTCGCTCGATGCGCTGCATGAGTTGGGTTGAATGGGTGACGGTAGGTAGGATTGTGGCCATTCATAAGATTCAGGTTTGTTCAAGGTGTATATTTTCCGTGTTTTTCTGTACCATGCCACGTCTTCGAACTTTGCCATTCTTGAGGATGCCCTCGAGAGAAGTTGTGTACTCGTGTGTATCGGGATGTTGCGTTTTTTTTTTGTTTAAGTGTGTTCCTTGTGTTCCAATCCCTGTCCCTCCTATCTCTTTGCGCGTTCCCACAGACGGATGTGCAGCTGAGCCGACAAGAATAAAGTTATAAATAGTGCAGCAACAAGGAAGGGACACTTCGAGCGATTGGTTCATTCATAACTTTGGCTCCGTAACCACTTCCTTAATTTTAATTCATTTATTCACTGCCACGTGCATCGCTGTGCTACAGAAGGGACGAATGCGTGATCCTGTAAATCTTCTTTTTAACTTTCTTTTCCATCGTTTTCATCTGTGGGTTAAAAGGAGGAATTATATTTACTTCTGTGTCTGTGAATGATTGCGCGCATAAAAAAGCAAGCTGGTAGCTATGTGGAAAATATGTTCTACCACGAATAGGAATTAATCAAAAGAGAGTAAGGTTTTGTACATTTTTTTTTCAATTATTGCTTTCAATTCAAGGCTGTAAATAAAATCTCGCTTTTCAATGCTCAGAATAAATTGGCACCACTGTTATTTCTGTGTAACTCAAATGCTTAGCATTTCAATCATTTTATCTTTAGAGTTGAACACTCGTGGTGTTTGATGGTTTTAGCTACATTTTCCTGTCCTGTTTACCCTGCTTGCTGTATTTAAGATGGAAAGTAAATAGTTCAAAAACTACATCTTATTCTAGATCCTTGATCAAATGGCCATTATAATCAAACTTGTTACTCTGTAGTAGGCTTTGCTTTAAATGACACTGCTGACTGGTTAAATTCGAAATATTCGGATAATCGTGTTGAATTTTATACTATGACTTACCAAGGCAATTAACCGAAAGTAGCATATAATTTGTAAAATTTAATTATGTTCTATTCTAAGTTTTATGTGTAAAATAGCAAAAACAAAAGGTATTTAAAAAAAAAAAAGAATATCAATTTGTTAAACAATTCTGAATCCAACTTGGATATTAAGACATTTTGGACTGTAAATCATTTCAACAATCAATAAATATGTCACCCACAAACTGGAAACACATGCTTGCAAGGTACAAACAACCGCCATATCAAATGGAAGAAAGTGATCTTATGTAGAACTAAGTCTCAATATGTTTCTTGCACCCTTGCTGAAACACATCGGCCTACATTTAGCGGCTTGAGTCTTTGAAAAAAGCTTTTAAACACTTTTTTTACAGCTACTTATTTCCCTTTTTTCTCACTCTTTTGTGAAAGTGATATCATTCAAAAAAGTGATCAACTTTTCCACTTCTACCATTTCCGCGTGCTCATCAATTTCATCGAAAGTTCACTCATCTGCTATGTTTATTTGCCATCCGTCGTGATACTTTTGGTTGTTTCCTTTCTTTTTCAGCTACTCTTTACCGTACAGAATATGATCGAAAGCGTTAAAAGGAAATTTACGTCTAAATATAGGTAGCAAAGGTAGTTTCCATTGCTCCGTCTCAATACATTTGTCTAGTCATGTTTTCTGCAACTCCGTCTCATGCTGCCATCCGATGGCATTCGACGGTTAGTTACGCGGTTCAGTAACTTCCCTTCCATGCTCACCATCGTCATAGTAAGCGCAAGGGAAATGAAATGCGTCATGTAAGAAAAAGAGGACCACCAGAAATAAACACTGCCAGAAATGCGGAAAAAACCTTTGAAAGAACAAAGTTTGAGATAGAGGGCAAAACGACGATGGTTTCTTTCTAACCAGGTTCAACACGCAGCGAAAAAGGCACACGAACGCGGGATGAAAAAAATACTAACTATCCACGCTTATAGGTATTACCGCGTTCGCCGATTCATCAAGTCGCTTCTGGACTGGATCAAGAAATCCACAGCTCATGCTCCAGTGGTGTTGGTTTGTGGTGGTGAATTTATGCTAGCACACAACCACCAACACAACCGAAACTGAACTGAAGTCGTCAAGCCACCTGTCGAATATCGCGTGCTCAAGCCAAACCACCGGTCCGCGCGACGCAGCGTTAACGAAGAAAATTAAGACGACTGAAGCAGGTCCCTTCATTCGGAGCTCTTTATTCTACTCTCACACACACACACCTAACAGAAAGTGTGAGAGAGTAAAGAAGCAACAAACATAACAAAAAAAACTTTTCTCTGCTGCTTTGCAAAGGGCTCGAGATGAGTCAGTAAAAGAACGCCCTGCAAGAACACGGAAAGGATCGAGAAGGTATAAAAAAAAACAAGCACGTTCCTGCGTTAGAGCAAGTGAAAAAAATATGCCAGGATGCACTTTTGGACAACAGTTACGGGATAAACGGTGCCATTTACAATCGTAGCGGGAGGTCGACAAAGACTTATTAGCCAGCTCATTACAGAAGGTAAAGCAAACGAGGGAATGAAATCCGGTGTTTGATCGGTTTACACTAGGGAATGGAAAAGATGGAGACAATTTACGGGGTAAATAATTTGACTTTTCATTCAAACGATAAATTACGGTAAAATGCGGGCGAGAAAATGTATGATTGAATTAAAGTAGTTAAAAAAATGTATATAATTTTTACACTTTTATTTGCATTCAATGCATTTAAAATATACAAGTTCTATCTTTTTGTTTCTGTTTTATAGCAACGTCCAGTCCTTTTACTGTTTTGAATATAATTTTAGACTTTTTCTTCTGTAAGAGAGGAAGAAATATTTTTTCTTTACTTTTAACACGGTACATACCTTAGAAGATTTTATTATAAATATATAAAACCATTATAAAGGAGAAAATTGTACGAAGCTGTATGGTTTCTGCTCAAATCATTGATGAATGCAATTGATTAATTCGTTTTTTAGTTGCAAAAACTAATAATTATCAATTCTTCTTTAATTTGCTTTGATTATTTTCTAAAAGTGAATTTATGATTTTTTATAGTTTAGAGCAACATTGAGCTTCAATAAATACAGTACAGTCGTCATCAACCTTTTCTTGTAAAGCATACCAATACGTTACCATAGCAACCGAAGATACCGTCTAGACAAAACATCGTTGCAGGATTACCTACGTATCAATAAAATTTGTCAAAGAAAAGTTTACCACTTGCCACAGGGGCAATCACCCAATCACCAGACGGTTTAAAACCCTGCTAAGCTTCTTTAGGTCGAAAATTTGAACGGGCTATTCCTCGACTAAGGATTGGGACGATTTTGTCCCTGGAACCTTCAATTTTCTTCATGTTGTTCGTCCCAATGGCTCAATCGATACGAAACCGATCAAAGCAGGCGTCAAAAGGTGGATTGTGCGGGACAAAAGATGGATACGCAAAAGTTCATCAAACAATAGAAACGAACCGTGACGTAATGCTGCGTGAAACGGAAAGGATCGAAACAGGACGTTAGGGACATCACTGGTGCTTAGCTAAAGCTGGCGAAACAAAAAAAAAGGTTGGTTTTGAAACTGACCGCTTTGGAGGATGATGTGGGAGATATCGTTGTTTTTGGAGTTCGGTTCTTTTTTAATATTATCTGAAGCTCGGTAGAAAAAAGAACAAGAAAGGACACTTTAACTGATCCTTTCTCAGAGGGTTATGGCTGCTTCCTGCTTCCGCTACCCGTATGTTGCGTGGGTGCGCGTTAGATGAGTCAAAGTTCCCGCGATCAGATCGAACTAGGGGAAGGAGTTTCCTATGCGCAGCCCCTTAAAATGCACCTCCGGAAGGAATTGACTAATAGAACTCCGGGGTTTCAAGCTCGGGCACATAAAATCAACAAAGCTAGCTCGAAAAAAATGTCTAATCATGGTCGAAGATTGAGATTTTAATCTTTCACTTTCATTCCACGCGCACAACAATGGTCGGCTAGGTCTTTAACGTTTTGCTGCTACCGTAGATCAATCATCGGGACGTTGCCTTCCTTCCTCCGTTTCTTATTAGTTGGCATTAACCTTCACATTTGATAGCTCACTCTACTTGTGTAGCTTTTTGGCCTGTTTGCCATTCTAGGGACTTTGATGGCATTGTGCGTAGCTTGCGTTGGGTTATGAAGCTAATAAATGCGTTAGAACATTTCCATGGCCATGACAAAATATTGTTCTTTTTTAGTTGTAGTAAAGGGCTTCAAACTGCTTGAAACGCACATAGTACAAACAAATGATCAAGATGTATCGATGCGTACGCAACAAAACGTATCCCATCAAAGCGATATCCGAAGCGAAAGAAATTACTTCAAACTCTATTCGCCTCGTTCTTTTATTCCTTTCAGAAGAAAGAGACGTTTCTCTCCAGTGCTTGCCTTTACGTCTTCCTCTGCCTTGCCATCCAACCGCAAAAACCGCGGAAAACGATTATTAACCAAATTTGCTCCGGTCCGGTCCAAACCTTGTAGGTCCAAAGCTAACTCAACCATATGTTTTCCCCCTTGGCATCTTTTGTGTGCCGAGCGCCGGTCGAAAAGTTCCATTCCTTCCATACCAGTAACCCCTGCACGGAACGAAATCAATCCATCCAGCGATGGGGGTATTGGGCATCGCGGGAGTTTTCGGCCAAAGCTTTTCACTTTTAATCAAAACGTTATTTTTCTTTCGCGCCATACTCCCTGGGAGGCCCACAGCGTTCAAATTTCCCATCGCGTACCGGGTGTAAAGAGTTGGAAGGGTTCGCTTCCAGCGCTTCTTGCCCACGGTACATGAACTTGTTCGTGCTGTACATATGCTGCATGCTGGTGCTGGTGAAGCACAAACGCTTGATTTTCTGCCGAGTCATACGGCAGATGAGGACGGTGGATGATGGAAGTAATGAATCTAATTAATAATTTATTGTTCCCTCTTTAACATCTTAATCTGGGCAGTGCTCTGGGTGGCATGTTCGAGGACACAGGGACGCTGGCAGACCTTGATCGGTGTATTAATCCACAGAAACAAAGAGGCGAGTAGGCTTGTGAAGTGAAAACAAACGTTTTTGTTACCGCGTTGATGCGATTCGCTTCGTGATGGTTGCTATAAGATTATGAATTTTTGAATACGTGAATTCAAACATGGATTGAAGGAAAAGGTTTGGTTGAGACTTTTGAAGGCGATGTAGGTTTTTGGTGAATGATGTAAAACCATATCGATCGATATGATTCAGAAAACCAAATAAAACCAGGAAATACAGTAAATCACTTAAATTTCCTTTTTAATTTTTAAACATTTTCTATAATAATTTTCTTATGAAATTAAAAATGTACTTATAAAAAGTCAAATATTTAAAATTTTCTTTTTACTCTTTTAATTTTCTGTAAAAAAAACATCGTAAATTTATATAATTATTATTAAACAGCATGTCTGAAAACACGTGTTAACTTTAAGGATCCTTTTGAGCTTTAAAAAATATCCACACAAGTCGAAATATTGCGACTCTTCTTAGTTTAATTAATGAATACGTAGTAATGGTAATGAATACCAGCTTTAAATATTGGGTCACGATGAGACAATATTCTTCCTTCGGAGGCACAAATTGGTTTCCTCCATGCAATACCGAATCAAGGGCATTTTAAATTGTTTAGAGAATATTAGAAAAATATATATATGCAGTTTGTGTATCATAGATAATTTGGTTCCGTACTATATATACGAGTTGGTTTAACTCAGAAACAGTTAAAATAGTACTTGTAATAGACACTTTCCTGTTTTGCACCTTTGAGTTGTATAAATACAATTTAATGACAATTTTTTTTCGCCAAAAAATGATGGACAGAAAGTATTCTAGAAATCATAACCAATAATGGTTGAATGATATGACCGACAGCTCATTTTCTTGAAATTCGATTCCATTAAATGTTTCAATACTCGATTTTCCCCTACAAGCATAACGTGATCAGGCATAGATTATTACCATATTTATTCACTGTACAAAAAATAAAAATTGACTCACGAACTATTTGAGCTATTCATAAGATTACGCCACTATCAGGATGATCTTTCACAGATGAACGGTGCGGGTTAGTTGTATAAAATCTTTTAAGCCCTTGATTTAACATGGTTCTTAACCTGGTTAGTTGTATTATACCACTTATACCAAGCCCAGCTTAACAAAATGGTGCGATTTATGTATCATTAGCACGTCTTTTAAATGAGCCACCATTGAAATCGTTTTCTTCATTCAAAACTGGAGCTCACTCACATTTGATGAACCATATCACATTTATCAGATCAGTGTGTCCTTCTGTACATAAAAATTCCAACATTATACATTCGTCTTTCCAGTAGCTAATCCACGCCCCAGGCCGAAATCGTTTCCCTTTATAGCTTCATTGCCAGCCCTGACCGAGTACCGAGTTCGATGTATTCTTCTTCAAATCTAACTAAAGCCATTTGCCAGTCTTCTACTAGATAGAAACATTCAGCTCAAACCGATTATCATATCTACCATCTAGCTTTTCTTTCTAATTTATGTTAAATACCTGACCCGTTGTTTAGTTCAATGGACGATTTTGTAGCTTCATTCGGTTGTGCCAAAGACCCCGCAAATGGTTGACGAGAAGCAATACGAATGAGGCGGCATGGAAACGACACATCCTATAACCGCGCACCACATGCGAAAGGGAAATGGTGAATCTATTAATGATTCATAAACACGACACAACACACTCCGCTGCTGCCCGTCTGACCTTAGGCCACATCGGTTTCGGGTAGCAGGTCCCATTCCCGAGCTCGCCACCTGTCTCAGGGCATGAGATCACGTTGGTTAATATAGTTTGGGCTAGATTCCGATAAGAACGATGGCTGCGGTTCATTAAACGCTTTTCGGTTTCTAGCTACACTAAAACAATTTGCCTCGAGGTTCGTTCCTTCCTTCTGCCGGGGGCCGGTTGTCTCATCTGGGACTTCCGCTCCCCGGGTGTGGTTCAGTTCACCCCACACGCGTGCTACGTAAAATGGCGACGTCCACAACGATCCCGCTGCTGCTGCTGATGATGATGATGATGGGGCGATTATTATTATTTCCTTAACTGCAGCGGCCAGAAGCAGCGGTCACAATTTATGCAGATGTACTACGCACCCGCATAGGCCGCACCATTCATATTTTAGCGCCCACGCAGTGGTACTGAAGCAGAGCTCAATGCTGTCAAGAGATGACGGAGCAGTAGATAGAAACACAGAAGAAGCACAAAAAACAGCTTGCTTTTATTGTGCTTCTTGCAGCAAATGTCACAAGAAGTTAAAAAAAAACACACAAAAGCAAAATGCATGAAGTGAAATAGAGGACAGAAAATAACCAGCTCCTCAACAGACAAGCGTGTGCTGGTCGATAGACTGCTATTGAAAGTGAATAAAATATTCGAATTAACGATCGCCCTGCCGTGCTGGAACGATTTTGTTTCAATAATTTACTTCCCTTCCTATCCAGTAGAGCAGTTGTTGAACGCAGCTTCCCACCCTCAGGGTTCTTCTGAGGCAAGTAGCACGACAAAGAGTGCAGAGCCAAATTGGAACCCAACTCGGAAAGCTTAGCCTGAGGGCTTCAACCCAAAAAAAGGCAACTCAGCTTCTCGTTCAGCTGGCCAGCACGTTAGAGCCACAAACATGTGTACCTTGTTTCAACGGTGACAACGAACTGGATAGAGCAGAATATGGAAACAGCAGACAAAAAGGTATAAAAATAACCAAATCGCTTGTAATCGTTGCGTGGGCTGATTGTTCGGTTTTTTATTTATATTTATTTGATTTTGAAGGTGTTGCTTACTCTTTGTAAAGTTGTTGGTTGTTTTTTTCTTTTCAGTTAGCATATTGTCTCGTTTTACATATTTTTCGTCTTTTATTATTTCAGTTTTGTATAATTTTTAAATTTTTTTTGTTTCCAGCAGAAAACTCGGATTCGAGAAATTAAATAAAAATACATTTTGTTAAGCAAATTGCACTAGCTTTTATGATCAACTTTTTAACAGAAGAATGAGGAATCTCAAAGGTTCACCCTCGTCCAAAGATTGAAAATGAAGTGTAAATTATCCATCACCTATTCATTTATATCCCAGCTTCATATTTTATCAATCAGCTGTTAAACTTTCTGTCCTTTGCCGTATCGATTTGACTTTGATTTCATTCCAGCACCGGCTAGCAAGGCGCAAACCATTATGCGCCACCGTCCAGAACGAGCCTGATTTATGTTTTCGAGCTCGAAAATTAATCAGCAATTACTACGAACTTTTGGTTTGCTTCTTTCCCACCTGCCATCGGGCCACATTTTTCCAGCGCCGGGTGGAAAAGTTTTCCAAATGGGGGGAAGCTTCTCAGCATAAACATGGGACACTGGTTTGTAGTGGACCATTTCTGCTGCTGCTGCTACTTCTGCTGCTTCTGTTATTGCTTAAAATAGCGTCCCCTACTCGGTAAGCGCACGCCGGTGAAGTAATTAATAGACAAGATTAAGAAGAATTATTACTTTTGCTTGATGTTTTTCCCTCTAGCAAATGGGAATGGGAGGGCAATGGGAAAGGAAGGTAAAAGCAAAGTTCTCTATTTCCATTCAGCCATTCCGTTGTGCATTTCTCAAAGTTCTATCTGCTGATTAGTGTCCACGAATGTGTGTATGTATGAGTGTGTGCGCACACGCATTCTGTATTTTTCTTTATTTTCCCTGCAACTTTTCCCCTCTCTCTCTCCCTGCCTTTGTGAACTTGCGAAAAAAAAGCTTCCCGTTTGGGCCGAGGTATTTTTTTTCTTTCTTCGAACAATAAATCTGGCTTCGCGCAGCATTCACTTGCAATCAGAGCGACAGGCAGTCGTTAAAGTTAGCAAAACTCTATCGATCCGGGGACAGTTCGAAATCTCACTTTTATGACCCGCGCTAAGGGCGCACAGTCCGTGCTGACATTCTGTCTCGTGGAGTGCTTTATGCTTGTTTCCTTTTTCTTGTTTCGCTTGCTAGCGCTGCAACACTGGAAGAAGTGATTTATGGTGGAAATTGGTTGGCTCGTTGTGTCCTTTAGCGCTTACAGCATTCTGCAATGTAGTGCAAAGTGATGCTAGATTGGTGTAATTTGACGTTCGGTGTAATTGATTTGTAGTTTTCGGTAGCGGTGCTTTTATGAAAGTCTTGACATTGATGCTAAGTGCATTAAATGTGTACTGAATGTGATGACTACAAACGATGAAAGACTTAGCCGTTCAATAGAAATCGTAAAAGAATCTGCTATTGCACGGCATAAAGAAATGCTTTGTAAGGCCTCTGATTACTGTTCCAAACATATGCGCAAAAAAGCAAAACCTTTTCATAAAAGCACCTGACAAAAGAAAACCTGTCCTTTAATTTAATAATATCTCGTGATTTCCGGAAGATAAGAGAGCCTCGGAATATTTGAATTCTGACAGTCTGACAAAAGATAGACGCTTCTCAACCAAAGGAAAATCGTAATGGGCAAACATGATATAGAACGTTTTTAAATGCAATTAAAACTGAATAACCGTGTTTAGAACCAATCAGAGAACAGACGTGCCAGTAATGAAAAATATTGTCTTTTAAGGTAATATAACGGAGCATTAGTTTGTTGATTAATGCAAATTTGGCAACAAACAAATGAATCTGTGAACGTATTAATGAAGTGGTAACTGAACAATAAATTCATCCTGGAAATAATTATCTTAACCCAAAACCTTGACGACCACAACCATTGATAAGTCCCACTTTTTACTCCAAAACAGGCTTGAGAAGGACGGTAGTGTCTTTAAGATATTTTTACTCCAAATGTAAGTGAAAAGTTATAAAATTGACGGGTAAATGGTGCCATAAAAAAATCATCCAAAATGGGTCTGTCGCACGTCTTTTCTGGGCAAAACTTCAAAACGCATATGGCAAGCTCTACAGATAGTAACAGGTTGTTCTTGTTTTCACTTCTTTTCTGAGGAAAAAAACTTTATATGCCTGAAAAGTGGCATCAACGAAGAGTGAATCTTATCAAATTTTTATACATATTTTGTAAGTTTTTTGAATATAATTTTGAAATCGATAAAATTGTTTTATTGATTGCCTTTTTCCCATCTGTCTGGCAACAATTTTCTAACAGGATTTAAGTGTTCCTACCTTCCTGGTTTCACTTCTTAGAAAATCAGCTGTTAAGCAAACGCGGAAGTTGAAAGTTCCTTGATTGATCCTTTTTAGGTTTGTTTTAAAAATATGCATTTCCTTTGTTTCAATCAACTAGCTAAAATTCAAAATGATTTTCAAAAATATATACAGTAGTTCCGACCTAAAAAATCTTTTGTACAATAGTAACGAGTTACATCTAACGCTTCATTACGAAATGCTTCGAATTTATCGGAATGAATCATAATACATGTTTTTGTTATGTTTATGGGAAAACTATCCGATTACGAAGTACAATCACGTCTGTTTAATTGTTAAAAATAATTAAGTCAAACAATTTTAAATTATGTTTCTCCTATTTCTTTCGTATGGCCCACACTTGCAACTCCTCAAAGCTTCGTTTAAATATGCCTTCCATAAGCATTTATTTAAAAAAAAGGTTCAACATAATTTAAAAAGTAAGTATGAAATGCAATGCAACCAAAAACTACAATCATTGTCTTTCGTTTCATCTCTTTATACAAAAAAAAAACAGCACTCCAGCTGAATAAAATTCGAATTCCAAAAACTACAAACTGCACTCCATGCTGAACTGCAGCATGGATGAAAAAACAAAAAAAAAATACAAAACACTGTTAGCTTTTTCTGTCTAGCACAAATACACACCACTTGTATAGGAAGCATCTCGAGGGCTGAAGCACATTCCACAATTTCAAACACTAAACCATGCAC
>KB679813.1:0-17245 GCA_000349165.1 Anopheles christyi | reverse complement strand
TAGGAGCGGGAAAAGTGTCACATAAAAAATCCCGGTACCGTTTTCCCTTGCTGGCAAGCGAGAAAGTAAAGCTCGCTGAAAAAAAAACAGGAGGGAAAGACAGCAATTTGGAATTTTAATTTCATGTTTAAGTAATTTTTCAGCTGTTTTGTAAGTCATTTAGAATAAATTACTTTTCTGAACACCCTTTATAACCTCACCAATGGACCTTTAATTTATTTATATTAGGAAAAGCGATTTTAACTTTAGAAAGTATTTATTTTGAACACATTTTTCTCTTTCTATACTTTTTACACTGGGTAAAGTAGTAAACTATAAACACTCTAACTGGGAAAACACCGGCTGCTTTCCCAACCATCCACATAAAACGAACATAGCACAGTGGGAGTGGACGGATTGGGGACACAAATTAAACCACAGCAGGATTTTCCTCCCCAACACAACCTCAACACAACTATCGACTAGCTTGGACGATATTTCATCCATCACAAATGAAAAGCATCTCGCAAATAGTCACACACTCACACTCACACACACATCTACTCCAAATCTCGCGCCCGAAACCAACATCAAGCGCAACAGCACGCACGGTCACAATATAAACCACTTGTGTATCGGGGGGCGGTGTTTCTTTGGCCTGATTTTGTTTGGTGGTGATTTTATTTTTCTCGTGTCGTCGTCGTTTTCTTTCCTTCACTAACCATTGATTTCGAGCCCCGAGAGCCTAGCGTGCCACCGCCAAACCGCAAGGCGTAGGCCCGAGAGCAAATGTTGTCCGTGTGAGCGCAAAACCACCGCCACCGTGAGCCGTCCCGTGGGTAGCCGTTGGTGAGAATGTGCTCGAGTGTTCAACTTCACGTGATCTGACAACACACAACAGACGTGTGACGTACGTTCGCCAGAGCACAATCCACGAACAGACTTTTCCATTCGGCCGTCTCTGTAAAGCTTTGATAGCGCACACAAACACAGACGCGTTTCTCCTTTTGGGGGAGCAAAAATAGGGAAGAAAATGCCCAGAAAACACCGCATCACTTACTGGGGAGTTGGAGTTTTTTGTTAATTTTATTTTCTCAAGCTCACTTTTACTCGGTTCTGTGGATTAATCCGGTACTGTAGGAGATTTATGACTGTTTTCACTATCACCACCACCTGCCAGGACTGAACTGCAGTGCAGCGCGTGCAACCCGATTCACAAACGGGCTGTCCCTGTTAGGGAGGTTAGCTGGTAGCGAATGTATGGCGCGGTTATCATGCCAACGGGAATACTTTCGGGGTTGGTTTCTTTGCAAGCGATGCGAACGGAAGACGATATGCAACTAAACCGAGCCACCAGAATATCCCGCAGCCGTTGGGGCAATAGTAGCAGCAGCAGCAGCAGCAGCAGTAGCAGCAGCAACAGCAGGGCACTCACGGAAAAGCGCCCGACACGCACACTAAGAAACTACGTTTGGGAGGAAAACTAGAGCGTGCGATGGGAAAATCTTCACAACACACTCCCACATTGGCAAGGTCTAGGTGGCAAGGTGGGTAGCTCAGTGAGCACGTCAAACGCGCGTTTCCCGCGAACGGCCGCGTGGAGCATAAAGAGGAACTCACTTTTTGCTAGGCTTTAACTGGATGGAGGCGATATACCGGAGCAGTGGAAAAGTGGCGAGCAGACTTTTGGTCAAAACTTTATGACAGTTTTGTTCTGAATATTTTTGGAGACTAGTTTTGACAACGCTTTTCTTAACATATTTTTAAACATCACTTTTAAAAATGGTTCATTACGATATTTTTTATTTTGAAGGAACTCATTGAGAATAATTAATTCGTACAATAATATAAATTATTTTTAACGGGATTTTTGTATGCATAATTTCTTTAACAATCCTAAAAGCTGAAGGTTCAATATCAACCCCAAGAAACCGCTCATCCCTACTAATAATACAATCAAGGACCCTCCCTCATGCACCAGTACATGGTTTCAGCATGCCGCTGGAGTTCTAAAATTAAACCCGTCCACACGCAGACACGTTCACAGCCCAAATCGACTTATCATCATCGAGACGTCCCAAGCCTACAAATTCTCACATGGAAAAGCACACTCTCTCCTCTTCATTGTCCCAGTTTGTCCTCAACATACCTTTCACACACACACACGACGAAACAGGCAAGTGTAGTGATTGGAAGTGATAAGGACGCTCCGTACAACAATGTGCCCACGAGGTCGGCTACTAATTTTAGCTGCCCAGCCAAAGCTGTAGTGGTGTGAAGGTGATGCTGAACCAAACCTACACATGCATCGATACAGCTGTATGGCAGCGGGCCTTATAAAGACTCTCCCGACCAAACCTGGGAAAGCAAGAGGCACATAACGCACCTACGCAATCACCACCACCACTCGAAGAGAAATAAAAAAGGACGAACCTTGATCGTGAACTTTTTCCATCGTGTTTGCAGTGCTTGCGAGTGTGTGCGTGGTGATAAAGCTCTTCCGTGAGTAACCCACGCTCGTGTGGGTGGCATCCGTGAGTGACAGTGGCAGTACGGGGCGACAAACCCCGATTCAATGATTTGTTGTGATGTGCGAAGGATAACACAACAATCCGTGCGCATGTCGCGTGCAATCGTTTCCCCAGGAATTTGAGCCTTTCACACGCACAGCCTCAGGATTTCCGCTTCCCTGCCTTTTTTCTTCTTTTTGTTTGAGGTGCTTTTCAGTGCTCCTGGTTTTATCTGCAAGAATGACACGAGAATCAACGTTTGCTCTTCGGGCTCTCTACCTCTCGCTTGCTGGGCCAGTCCTTCCTCAACGTGGTTTTTAGTTAGCACAGGAGTTAGACACCAATACACCTACACGGTCACCGATGTGCCTGTAGTGGCAGACAGGCAAAGCTGAATGAAACATAAAAATAGCCCCACTATCAACACACTGCACAGTGCGCCAATGCATCGGTGACGTAGACAGCCGTGGGTGCCAACGTCATAAGGCTCAGGAAGGATGATGCTATTGCAGACAACGATGGGCAGTAAAAAAAAGCTCCCACACCAACACACTCAAACACCATAAAAACTGGAAAGCATCAGCCGAAACTGCATTGTAACCACAATTGCAACCAATGGCAACATTCGAACGAGTGCACGAGCCACAGCACATTTCTCTTTTCGTATTTGTAGGAACAGAACGAAAGTAGTGGTGGGATAGATTTGTACGAATGTTTTTTTGTATGCCTGCTGACAGCGGACGATGCAGCTTCGGTGCGAGACTGTACCCGTGTCTCACGGTCAATTTCACCGTTATGCTATTTGAGTTGCATCTGTGCATCGAAACGAGGTAGCGTTGGAAAAGGAACAGAACAAAACAAAAACCACTTGGAAAGAGTCATAAAAAGAGCAAATACAACACTATTGTTGCGAAGGCAAAGTAGAGGATAAAATTCAATCTAGCACGGACTACTAAATAGCAATGCCATTCCTACTAGTTTCCTTTTGGGAAAAGGCATTCCAGGGACGACTTTGGTGGATGTTGGCGAAATTGAAACAAGCACAAAGCGTGTCAAATAGAACCAAACTGAATGGTGTTACACTTTTTATCTTTTAGTTTTCTGAATAGTTTTTTGGAGCAAAGTGTCTTCTGGGGGAAAATGCAACTAAATTACCAACTTTGCAGAATGTTATCAAATTATGCCCAAAGCTTATTCATAAATAAATCCTTTGTCGAGAATTTAAAAAAAAACTTAAAGTCTTTATAATTTGAGTGAGTTAAGAAGCGAATTTTTTGCACTCATATTCTTCGAGCAGTGTTGTTAAGCTATTCAACTGAAAATAGTTTTTTTACTATTTCATGAGTTTATTTCAACGTCTAACAGGTCTTTGAAGTAAAACATATTTTAAAAAAGCAAGACTAAATGATATGGGCAACTCTTGTATCAATCGTATAAAACTTCATTCCTTAAACCGTTGTTACTAGAGCTGGTTTTGACTCATTGTAGAGATCAATTGTGGTTTTCCCCATTAAAGAATGATCTTAAGTCATTAAGCAGCCATGTACCCTTACAAACTTTTTCCATATTCGTCACAAACACTCAAGAAAAAAAGCTAACCCCAAAATTCACCCCTTTCAGCAAAAAACAATTGCCCTATAGCACGTACTGCAACAAGTTTAACTCATATCCTCCTACCCTTTATTACAACACTCCATTTACTGCTTGTGAATTTCTTTCAGCAAACGCAAAACACAAATATCGTGTCATTTCCATCCATTTCTATGTCCCAAACATACACACACACACACATGTACACTTCCAGTCCATTAACCCGCACTTCATTACCTCAAGGCTCGAAGCTGGACGGCGGAAAATCCAAGGCGAGTTAGCAGGTTCCCGAACGAGGGGAATGGAAAAGCGTAGGTCCCATTAGTCCAGGCCGGCAATCGATCAGACGAATGAAAGCAACAAAAACACCCCGCGGTTCCTTTTCCAAACTTGCCGGCCGTTTCTAACCCCAGCCTCAAGCTTGTTTGGTCGTCTACCATTCCTGGGGCGTAGTTTACCTTAACTCGCTGCAAATGGTATATGGGTAGTGCTGCAAGGTCCGGGTGGGTGAAATAAAAACAAACCTCCAAACCCGCCCGACACAGTAATGTGATACGCGCTATCCACCCTGTTTCTACCCGTTGGGTGTTTGATTTGACGTCCAACGGTAGCCGGAAGGTGAATGTTCCCGTTCGCCAAGCAGTCTTGTGGCGACGATGGTGACGGTGTATCATGCAATGCAACACGTTGCCCTCTCAACGACACAAGCACACAAGTGTGTCCAACAACAGGAGGCGTTGCTTGCATGTAAGAGAAAAACTTTTGAAATTCTATACCAAAAAACGAATGTGACTTGATGCATGTAGTAACTTTCGTTTTTATACCCAAGTTCCTTAATCAATCAATTTCTACCCAAAAGGAAGAATACACGAACAACTCCAACGCGATATTAGTAAATGCTTTAGGGGGCTCCCCCAGTGCTACCCAAATATCGCTTAAACAAATTTGCGATTTTTATTGCCCACTTGGGAGTCATCATAATGCGGTGGCCACACAGTGCTAGAACACTTTCCCTTCGATGTTTTTTTTTTTTCTTCTGCTTCACTCTCGTCCCAGTCAAGTGAAGACTCCATTTGCATGTTTGGTGTTATAGGCGGAAATCATAAAATCGGTACTCGGTGTACAATCACATGGCATCGGAAAATGGAACTGCCCCATAGGAGCACAACCCATCGCAATGGAACCATAATATCATACCGTCACGAATCGTGCATGCATCTGTTCGGAAAATCACTTCCAAGCTTTTGGGGACAACATTTTCTCTGCTTGAGTGGAGCTTGGCGCACCGGTAGTAAAAGGAAAGTATTTAAACGGGTTTGCCACTTTATACGAAGCGCCATGTGAGCGTGATTGGGATTGTGGTTTTAGAGGGAAATAATAAACATTTCTGTGTTTAACGATAACGTTCCAGCAGGGGATAAGCGCCATCTGGTGGTGTGATTTATTTAAAATGTTTATTGCAACTGAAACATTTTTGTTGGAGTTGTGTCCTTTAGGCCTTACGATGTTGTTTCAAATAATCTTTGCAGTCGATGTTAAAATCCGTACATATTGAAAGCAAACTCTTTAAGAGGCTCTAAGCCTTCCTCAGTTCCACAACCATAGAACAATATACAGCCTACAAATTAGGCACTGAACTACTTATCCCCTGATACAGTCAACATGTGAAAACCTTCATTATTCCAAGCGAAATTAAAGCCAATCATAATGATTTCCTTCCAGCAACTCTACCCACCACTTTAATACTTAAGTTCCAACTTTTCAAACATCCCAAAACCGTTCCCAAAGAAAACCGACTCCAAAAAGGGAGCTTTGAACCGTAATTGAATCAGCTCCCACAACGAAATAATCTTAATTCCTAATTGCCAACCAGTTTCCATGTGCTCTCTCACCGTGTATGGTGCGCTTGTGTCACAGTGTCCCTAAACTTTGCCCCATGCCTGTAAACCTTTACCAATTAAATTTCGTACCGATTTCATTTAAAAACAATCTTTTTAGCCTTGAACAGGTAAGCTCATTTACGGGGCGAACCACACAACTAGCGACGCCCGGCATCTAACGTCAGAATGTTCGAAACGGTGGCAAATCGCTTAACGCTTAAAAACTTTCTCACACAAATCTTACAATCTCATCAGCTTAGTAGCATGACAGAAAGTCATAAAAAAGGAAGGCATGGAGAGTGTTTCGAGCTGGTCGGATTAGTCCCACCAGATTCGCACCTTCGACGACATTCCGCTGATGGTACGGTCCCGTTTCATCATTATCGCAAATCGTATCATTCACTGGTCCGTGTCATGCAATTCCAATTCTTCAACTGACTAAACTTTCCGAGCTTCAGGGAATGAGCTTCATCTTCTCACACACACACGGTAATCGAGTTACAGTTTTTTGGCTGCCAAAAGTATGCAGACCCTTTTTGGTGTGCCCGATTAGAAATTTGCTTTAAATTAATCACGTACCGGTTAGATAGAAGTTAGCTCGCAACCCCTTCAAGTTCCAGCAGAAGTGACAAACTTTAAGATTCAAAAGAAGGGAGATCACAACTACTAACCAAGTAAGGTTCTAATTTGACAGCCGGCATCTTACAGCCATGCTCTATAAGCAGCAGATCCAGGTTTTTTAGGGTAAAAATAGAATCCAATATCCAAGCGCCTCTTTACACTACTCCAGCCAAAGCTTTCCTCAAAAACCTCGCAAAACAGAAGTGCTCTGTAACGGTGTTTGTAACAGATGTCAACGTTGTCATTACGAACACACGCGAATAGCCGTCCCGTCCGTCCGTGGAAATTGACAAGCCTATATTCTGTGCAACAGTTGATGCGAGAGGCGCATGTCTTCTTCGAGCCCAAGCAGTGCTCTTTTTTCCCTTTCGGTGAGTGTTTTCTCTTCTTTGTGTTCTATTGCTCTCTTTCTCATTTGTCGTGGAATTTGTACTTCTCCTTGCATTACATTCTGATAAAACTTTGTTGCTATCTCCGTTAAGGGTTTATCAGGCAAACAATGTACGTTGTATTGAAACGGCATAACAAACGAAATTCGCTTATCAAGTGAAACCTGTTTGGTGACACGTCAGCATGCTGTTTTGTTTGTACAGCTATAAATCTACGACTTTATTTGAAACATGATTATTTCAACTTTAAAATAACATCACAACACACACCATTCATAAGCAGTACGTCTCCAATCAATCTTTCTTTTAATCAATTTACTGTATTGCAACATTCCAAAGCTCACAAGAGTCTTAAATCGTTTTTTCTTCTCCTCATTTCATGGAAAGCAATAACATTCCCAGACGCCCATCCACCGCCGTATGCCAACAAAATCCAATCAATCGTATTGACACCGTACTGATGGAAGACAAATATTTTGACTGCCAAAATTGCCCACCCCGAAGCACACTGCCGTTTTGCATGTTGAAAAGTCACGTTGACGTTGTTGTTTCAGCGGAAAGGTACTGGTCTTACGAAAAGCAAAACAAAACAGCATTCCCAGACGGTGTGGATTAAATGTTCGTCAAGTAGCTTCTGCTGGGCGAGAGAATAATGCTAAAAAGCAAGAATTGTTTATTCTCAAAGTCACTCCATCAGCATCTGAGACGTTACGAAGTAGCCGAAGTAGACACCGTCAAAATCTCATTTCCCGGTGCAATGAGCAATATCACAAGTCTATTTGTTTGATGTAAACCTCGAAACAATACAGCTCACCGATTGTGTATTTGTTCGCGTACGGATTGATTACATCCATCATGCATCATGCAAGTAAATCAGTGTCCTCCAATGTGGCTGCTACAACACCGGTGTCTTCGCTAATTGGACAGTAGCGTCATAAATCTCCGCAAACTGCAACTGCGTGCGTCGCACCGGGTATTGTCTGCCAGGGCAGCTTGACGGATTGGCGACACTCGCCGATGCCATTATTCATCGCCCGTCTGAGCGCTGCGTTGACGGACGATCGCCACTATCTCCCCTTGGTTTATTCCTGCCCTCTTGGCTTAAGTACCTCTTCACGGTGTGGAACAAAATAAAACACATGCGAATCAAATATTCTATTCTTGTACGCTTCTCTGCACCAGTGACAAGTATCTCCGCCGCTGTCTGGGAATAATGGTTTGTGTCTAGTTGAGCTGATTTCTGATTTCCATGTCCATATTTTCCAGACTTGCAATGGAAATTCAATAAATTTAATAAAACCTAAATGTCTTATTTCCTTTCAAACTTGACTTCTGTTCATTCAAAAAGTAATTGTACAGCAAGCAATCTAATACCTGCCAACTTCAACCCAGTCCATTGCCTTTAAAAAAGTCAAAGTTCGCCCGGTACGGTTCGAGCAAATAGTTTATCGGCAAATAGAACGCGATAAAACGTTTAACAATACCTTCCAACATTTTCCACATTCGCCGGTAATAAAAAAAGTTGCTTCCGGTGGCGGTGTATCCGGAAAATATCGCTCCCTTGGCCAGATGCCACACACACGCCGGACGGGCACACCGCACAACCAACTGCAATCAGCTGCAAACGATCGTTTTATCATCGACCTGACAGTTCGACGATTGTTTATCGCACGGAAACAAACGGAAACTTCACACCATTTTTTGCCACTTCCTCCTCCTCCTCCCACCAAACCTACTCCCAGCCTGCCCACCCTATTGGCCTTTTATCGACTTTTCACAAATTCTCTTCACCAGAAACCGTGCACCGTTACCGTTACCACACCCGCAATTGAGACAACTGCTTTCTTGCGCGCGCCAACCAAACCCAAGCATCGTCTGTTCACTGTCGACTTACTATAAATAAACTTTTCGCTTTTAATAATTATTGTCTGCCGCCGCGGGACGCCCGACTGGCGAGTCTAACTTTAGTCACACACACTCAACGTGTCCCCCAAAAGCGCGTGCTCTTTCGACGTCGGGCTGGGTGGTGTGGTGTTGGCCGTTGGCCACCAGGGGAGTTTTTGGTGCAGTTGTATGCGATCTCGGATTTGTGGTGTCTGCGATTTTACACCCTATGCGCCTGCTGCTGCTGGCGTCGAGAGAGGCACGCGGTTATACTACCAAAGATTTTCCACGGTGCACCTTTTCTACCGCTTCTATCGAATGACGGTACGATTTGGCCGGTAATGTTGGCTGATCTGGCGCCAGTATCCTGAACTTATTCACACACACACACACTCACACACGCACCGTAAGTCATCGATTGCCAGATGCTCCAATACATCATGCGTGAATATCTTAGAAATTCATTCATTCTATTAATGTTGTACCCATTTTTTCCACATTTTATTATTTTTTTAATAATAATAACTCACACATTTTGAACGCGGGAAAATGAGGTAAGAAAAGCTGTCCATTCTTTTCAACAGCAAACGCATTGTGCCGTACACTGCCGTGCCAAAAACCCATCTGTGCCGCGTGCGGAGTGTGCGAACAAACAAAATTCATTCGCTATCTTGATTGTTATTTATTTATAAAACTTTCCTCAGGGCGCTGAATGCCCTTCTCCATCGTGCATGATGCTGCTCTGCTTTGGGACGAGCAGCGTAAGATGGGTGTTTATGGTTCTGGTCGCGTCCGGCGCGAGTCTCTCCACTGTGCGGTGACGACCTAAATGAAAAACCGCCCCCGGGGAGGCTCGGACGTGGAGTCCGCACAAAAAAAAAACGCGCGCCCTAGGTTGATTGAATCAGATGCTAGGTGCAAACACACACACACACACTTATTCATGATCGAGTCTTTGGTTTTAATCCACTGACTGAGTGTGTAGCATGTTTTGATTTGTGTCGAATAACAAATCAAATTGAAGGCAGTACAGCACACAATACAAGGAGTGTTTTTGGTTAACATTAAAAATTTATGATGTAAATTCGATGCTAATTTTATGTTTTCGTTCATGTCTTTTTAAAAAAACTAAGAAAACATTACACCAAATAGATATTGATCTTAGTCCATGAAGCGTCTCTACACCATACCATGGAGCAATCTTAACCAATCTCAAAAATATACTTGAGTCTTGTGACATAAACATATAACTTAAGTTATTTTAAACCCCAAAGACGAGTACAATGATTTTCAACCAGATAATTCTCTCCTTCTCCTAACTTATTCCGTAAATATTTTCTGAAGATTTTCATCAAATGATCCTTTCATTTAATTTCAAATTGTGTTTTCATGTTTACTCCTATTTCCTTACCTGTTTCATTAACGGCACGAGCGTTTTTTCGACCGATTTGATTTTGATATCGAGCATAAACTCGTTCGTCGTCGTACTGCCACCCGTAGCTCCTCCGCCCGCATTACTTCCACTCACTTCCAACATGGTGCGTGATAATGACATTTTGTTGATTTTGCTTCGTGACCGCCTGCTTCACCATGCAACACACACACACACAGCTGCACTATGCTTTTTTGCAAATATTTTCAATCACGCATTGCACTCACATCAACACGACATGTTTCATTCTCACAACACAAATGCTCTTTGCTGTCGATTTATTTTTGTTATAATTAATTATTATCACCGGACACGGCACACAGCACGCTTGAGCACTGAAAGGTTACTTTTGGCAGATTAAAATTAATTTTCCACCTCCTGTAGTAAACCGGCCATCCGTTTGGCGCAACAACACACAATGATGCTTTGCGCTGTCACCAAGAATCAGCTTCGATTTGCAAGTATATATTCCACCAACCACTGACACGGACTGCCATCGCTACCACTGCTACCACCACCACCACCACCAATTGCTACCTACCCCGCCCGAAAGCAATACGCAATCTCGTAGCAATACACGCACACGTACGCAATGTGATCTTCAAAGATTTTCTTTGAACGCACGCCCGATTTTATCACCATCAGAAATATCTCATTTTTTCCCACACCGCTGTCGGAAATCGTTCTCCGCTTACGAAACGAATTGCCGATCTACCGCCGGGGGAGGCGTTTTCCACACCGGTCACCGCAGGAAAATTGTGAACCGTCGCGAAGAACAGATCGGCTGCCATAAATCCGCTACGTTAGAACGCTCCCGTTGTTTCCCTGTTGAGCTGTCAAAAACGAACACACTCACACACACAAATATTAAAATCACACACACACATACGCTACGTGGGGAAATTCTTTGCTCAGAGAGTATCTCTACTACTTTTCCACTTCCTACCCTGCGTTTCGTCTCAAACAGGGAAGGGCATAGCTAGTTTCAAAAGCATAAAACAACATAAATAATGGACTGCATCTTCACAGAACATTAAAAAGATCTCAGAGTAGCAAAGCAAAGGGAGAATACACATTCACTCTCATAACTCCACGCACACGAACAAACAAACACACTAGCTATTTCTTCGCGCTGAAACTTCTGGCGGTAATCTGTCACAACGATAACTTGTCGATTAAGTTTTTACTTCTAGACACATGTACACACGCACACCGGTGCACGGTCGGATGACATTTCGCTCCGTTCGCCCGTGATCTTTACCCTTGTGGATCGGCACCAGAATAAGTGCTTCCACTCGCTATACCAAACGCACTCCGACTGGCCGGTTAGCGTTGTACGATCGTGACTGAAACCGATCGACGATCGGATCGGGAAAAACTCTCTCGGAAAATATTAAAGAGAGACAGGAAAAATACTCCTCAAATCGAAGAAATAATCATATCGCTATTGATATGATCGTTCAGAGAAAGATACAGAGAAAGAGAGAGATAGAGAGAGAGAGAGAGATAGAGAGAGAGAGATAATCTAAACTAATAAGAGACAAATATTGAAAAAAAAAGTATAAAAGAATAATGTAGAGAGAAATAGAAAAATAAGGCGCTACTTTTTTGGTATGGTAAGATTTTTTTACTATAAAAAGAATATTTTTTAAATGCTTATGAAGTTCAATATACTCCAACTTACCTCAAATATTAACATATTTTAACTTAACTTTTTTTTATCAACGCATCTTAATGTCTAAAGGAAAAGGATATTATTTTCATTTGAGAACAACAACAGCATGGAGCAGCCTGGTACTTTGTGATGAATGATTTTTTTCTTTTCTAATACAATTTTCTTGTACTCGTAGAACATAGGAGAACTTTTAAATGCAAAACTTTTTATCGAAACTGTTGTTAAACATCAAGGTATCGGTAAAAATGTTCTATTGTTGAGATCAAGAAACAATATTGTTTACTGTTGTAAACATGTTTCTCAACACACATCGCTCTTGCCTGGTAACATGTGAAAGGACACGCTTCCTCCTGATACTGACAGCTTTGAAAAATTACACAGCTGATGGATGCAAATCTGTTTCCGATTGATTTACCGCTTTGACCAAAACAACTCTGTTAAATAGCTTGGAAAAATAAAGTCACAACCATCTGCCCTCGCTAAGCTTTCCTTCCAAACTATCCTGCACTACATTGCCAATCGCACACTCGCACACCATTGCCTTACCAAAGCTGCCTGCCAAATTCCAAAACACGCTCGAGAATCGGTTAATGGAACGCAAGCTAATTAGTGGACTCAAGCGTAACGCGGAAGTGCCCATCAAGCGCGATGGAAAAAGTTACCGCATGCAAAACAAGGATTGAAAAATCCCTTCACCAATCCCCCGTTGCGTGACGTTCGCGTGAAAGCACGCGCACGCTCGAACGCAAACGCGCCCAGAAGGATTATAAGGAATCTCAAATACACCCACATACAACGCGATGCATCGCTGCTATGCGTTCACATCGATCGTGCGATGGAAACTTTTACCGCTCGATACACTATCGCACTAAACTGTGCGGATGTACGAGCGCTTTTCTCATTTCCTAACCACCTGCAACCGTGCCTGCAACTAGCACACTAGTCCCCATCGATGGGTAACGAACGATCTGGAACTGGGCAAACGAAGTTTGAAACTCCGATAGTGCTACCGCTTCTGCCATCGGACAATCGGGGCGCGATGCAAAAGTATGACGGACGGGCCATTAATTATGCACAATAGCAGCAGTCATAAATTTTACATTCGTGTACAATAAATTATCCTCCATCCACTCGGCTCGCTGGCAGACATTAGCAATCTTTCTGGCAGCATTGTAAAACCATCCACCATCGTCCGTTCCATTTGCGCTAACAATAGCGTTTTGAAAGTGAAATCTTTAATGCACGCATGTTCAGGCGGCGCGGAAAATATGCAACTGCATCCGTGTTTCTTTCCATTAAATTTGTTTTGTCACGATTCCATCAACTAACATAACAATGCTTTTTGCGATGACATTATATCGGCCATTGACCGCTCTGTTCCATTATTCTAATAACTAATCAAACACAAAACACGGCATGCTTTTATTTGTGTCCTTTAATGGAAAATCTGTTATAAGTTATGCTTTTCTTTCAAGTAAACATAAATACTTGGTTTTATAACAATCGTTAATATTGCCTTTTTATTTTCAAAACCAAACCTACTGCCTAGAAAAAAAAACTATTCACTAACAGTTCAAACCGTCTAACCACCATCCTTACACAAAATTCATCAAACTGAATTTATGTTCCTCCCGCCCAGCCTAAAGAAACCGGAAATGAATTCTTACCATACATTATAATAAATTTTTATCGCACCATCACACCATTTTTTAAACTGCTCATTGCACTCCGCTCTTTCTCGATTTCTCTTCCCACCCAATTTTCTTTTATCATCCGAAAATTTATCGCCTTCCTTTCTACCTCATTGAATTGTACTGTTATCGGCTATCTGCTAACTTAACCAAGTTCACCACGGTTCACGGCCACCAATCGTGTGCAACGCGATGCAATGCTATAGTCGCTTCTTTTCCGTACATTTATGGACCTTTAATTCCCTGCTACGGGGGTTTGGCACAATGTGCCATCTTGGATTTTTTTTTCATATTTGCTTATTCTCAAACTTACTCCTGTCTGGTGGTTTACTTTACACAAATAACGTGACTGTGAACACGGGCAATCAGAAAAGCCGTGGGTAACCGTGCGATAAATAAATTACCTTTCCAAAAAAGGAGGTGTGTGAATGGAGGGGAACGGGTGAGAAAACTCCCCCATCAAAGAAACTGTTGCATTTTCACTTCCGATCGGCCGTCTTTAAACTATGGTAAAAGTGCACGCGGCCTAAACTGGCCAACACATTGCTAGTCAAACTTTCGCCTTCCGAACTCAACCTCTTTTGTGGGGGTTTTTTGCTTGGCGATTCCTGCAAGGCGCAACACATTGTGTAACTTTCAGTTAGGGGCTTTTGCTTAACTACCGTCTAAAGTAACGAGGCAGCCGGATATCCGGAATCTCCCAGCACACCCGAACAAACGAGCACATCCTTCCCTGGCGGAGGGCTGACTCGCGTTTCTTTGGTTCGTTCCATTTCGTGCGGTTAAATGTAGGCAATCCGCACGACACGCCGCCTAGTGCGACCGGGCGGACGGGAAAAGCAGCTCCCCCAGGAATAAAATGGAAGGCTTAACACGCTTCCCACCCCCATCCTCTAACTTTTGCCCCGTTGTGGTGGTGGGGGTGACGGCGGATTGATACCCTTTCGTTTGCGCAGTGACTCGGTCGGACCTTGAGTCGGTCGCAACAGCTGGCGGAAGTTGAACGGTCCAAGGTACGAGTCAGCATTGCGGTCCTTCTGGAAGATGATCGCCTGCTCGACGGAGTCGAATGAGTTGAGCGAGTTCATACCGCTGCTGCCCGTGCTCAGACTGGAGCTGTTGGAGCTAAGGTCACGCTCGTGCACCCCACTGTCCCGGGCCCGGTCGCGCTGATGATGCATCGGTCCCTTCACATCGATGTTCAGGTACTTGGACACGTTGAAGTTTTGGTAATCCTTGTCCAGTGTGGACCGATCGTCCGACAGGCTGCTGGCGCTCTTCGAATCCATCTGCGCGAACGAGGTAATGTGCGGGCTGAACCGGTACACACCGTTCAGCAGCTCGCAAACGCCCTGACCACAGTTCAATTCGGGCTGACGCCAACCTGCCCTTTCGTTGTTTTGCTGCTGCTGTTGTTGTTGCTGCTGTTGGCGAGCTTTCTGTTGCTGCTGTTGTTGTTGCTGCTTCTGGTACTGCTGGACTTGCTGGAGTTGGGCCAGCTGCTGCTGCTGTTGCTGCTTCTGCTCGGCTGCCTTGCGCCGATGGTTTACCAAGAAGTTCGTATCGCCAAACATCCGCATCACCGGGCTCTTGCTGTCGATTTTCGTCTCCTCCGAAATGTTCTGATACTCGTGATGCTCAATCAAGCGCTTCTGAGGCACTTGTTGCTGTTGCTGGTACTGATGGTGGTACTCGTGCAGTGACTGGTCGTCCACACCCGCAAACCTGCTCACAATCTGTTGCTGCTGCTCCTTTGCCGACTGCTCAGAGCGTTTCTTCCTTCCGGCCGGCTCCTTGCGCTGCTTCTCGCCCGAAGACGCACCGGAAGAGAGGGCCGACCCGCCGGATGATGAGGTAGAGGACGGCGTTAGCCCATTAGCAGCGGCCTTTTCCTTTTCCTTCTTTGCCTTCTTTTCGCGCTTTTTACGCTCCTTGTTTTCTTTCTCGCGTGCCTTCAGCTCTGCCTTTGCCGCCTTCTTGCCGGCACCACCCCCGAGCCCAAGCAGTCCGAGTCGAGTGGGCGGTGTTGATGCTTCCCGTGCCGGCTGCTCGACCGGTGACTGGCGAACCGGGCTCGGATGGGGCGCATTGGTGGTTGGCTCGCCGGATGAGTCGCGGTGCTGGTTCGGCGAATAGCGCAGGATCTGTTGATTGTTCGGATTGAGATAGCTGAACGCTGGAATGCTACGGATATGGGCCGGTTCGTTCTGATTTTGCGGAGATCTGTTGGTGGGTGGTGGGTGGATGAGAAAAAAAAACGGAACAATTCAATTATAAACGGATTCCGATACAGAACGACAGTACATAAACGTCACAAAAGTGGTTGGTTGTAATGAAATGTTAATGGAAAGCCATCGTACCGCAGCATCATTACTTAGTGCGAATGAATTTCAACATAAAATAAAACGTTACTTAAATAAATACCCGGACATTTCCCTTTCACCACATTACCTTAAAGAATCCATCTATCCACATCTACTGACTAAAAAGGAAAGATCGATTCTTCGGAACGAAGACGGGTTCGTGCAGCTCATCATTCAACGCTAGTGCGCGCTTGTTCTTGAGAGGACTTCTCGGGAAAATTGTTTTAAAAAAAAGTTTTAGTAAAAGAAACGGGTTAGTAAGCAAAGGATTAGCAAACGGTGCAATAGGAAAATCGGAGAGCATCCAAGAAAACGTGGCCTTATCACTTATTTGTTATTATTTCTATCAAGCTGGGCAATCTTGCTTATCAATCCCAGCTGGGCCCTGAAGGCATCATGTTAGGCGGCAGCATGGTGTTTAAGAGCAAAGACGGAAAACAAGTTAGTTATCGATGCTAATGAACTCGATTATTCCATGCCATTAGCGTCAACTTTCAGCACAATCACTGCACGTTGCCTTCTTACCTTGCGAGACCCTTGAACTTGTCCTGGGGCGTTCCTTCGGTCGCCTGGAATGCCTGGTGCCAGTTGCTCGAGAGCTGCTGCTTGTTGCGATCTCCCAGCTCCATCTTGCGGTCGCCCACGATGTCGTTCCGGTTGATGTCAATGCGCTGCGGCGGTTGCTGCATATTTCGCTGCCTACAGGTGAACAGTGTTTGGGAAGGAAAAGTACAAAGAGGAAAAAAAAGAAGTTTTGCTTCAGAAAGGCGTCATTTGTATCTTTTCAAAACGGAAAAAGTCAAACAGTGAACATTCGTAGCAATACCGAGTAGGATACTAATGGAGGATACTCTATGACAAGGAAACGAGGAATATTTCAAAAATTGATCTACACGTTCGAATAGGACATTATAACTACCGATGCGCGATAACCACACACAGAAACTACGCCAGAAGCTAACCGATTTAGCGAACAAACACAATCATCAACAACGGGTTGAGGCTCACACTCACAGGCGATTTCCCTTTCATTCTATCCCTCTCTCTCTCTCTATCTCTCTTTTTCTCTCTTATTTCCCATTCGCACTATTGCCTCTCAGCCGTACATCCAGATCATAAACCAACTGCACAACGAAAACGCTAGCAGAAGCATTAGAAACATATGCAACAACCTTTGCGAGCGCAGGTTGCGTTCCACCTCGTAGAACGGCATGTCCCACGGGGAGATGTC
>KB679802.1:0-17260 GCA_000349165.1 Anopheles christyi | reverse complement strand
CTGCGTATGGGCAGCTCAATTCAAATCGATTCAATTCATTTATCTACGAGATTCAAACCCATTATGGGTATGTTGTTGGGTCTTACGACTGTACCATGTTAAGGAATCACCTGATCATGTAATAATCTTCACCATCATCAATAAGCTTCATGACATACGGCGAATAACATGAAAGTGAATTCAAAATTTAAAAACATGTATTAACTTCCTTCATAAACTTAAATTTATATACTTTATTCGCTTAACATTTCTCCAGTAACAAAACAATCCTTTTTTCGCTTTCTTTCCCAGGTCAAGGCCGTGTGAACCAGTTGGGAGGGGTGTTTATCAATGGACGTCCGTTGCCAAATCACATTCGGCTAAAAATCGTCGAGATGGCTGCCTCTGGAGTGAGACCTTGCGTGATTTCACGCCAACTGCGCGTTTCTCATGGATGTGTATCTAAAATCCTAAACCGCTACCAAGAAACCGGTTCAATTCGTCCCGGCGTAATAGGGGGATCAAAACCAAAAGTAGCGACACCGGAAGTGGAAGCTAGAATCGAAGACATGAAGAAAATGAACCCTGGTATTTTCAGCTGGGAAATACGTGAAAAGTTGATTAAGGTAAGTATTACTAACATAATCTAAGCTTTTGAATTATTTGCATTATGTTCAGCAAAGGATTCGCAGCATTTTCAATGCATCTTGTGTGTGTAATCGAACCATTGTAAAAAAGCCCTATTGGATTTTGTTCGACTACAATTGGACTGTCCTTCTCGCTCAATGATATCAATCAATTTCGTAACAACACAACCTGAATATAATCTCTGTAAAGTATAGCTCCTTAAACTGATGGCTTAAGCAATAGAAAAGGAAAAGCTTGATAAAGTAATGTTGAATCAATATCAAACCAACTTTATCCACTTCTTATTCAAAAAGTTGAAACGAAAAAATAAAACATTTATATAAAGCGTAATATTACACTGATCTACCTTTGGCATCTTTATGTAAAGTCATTGAAAATAAAAATAAAAAACTGTTGTTTTGTATTACGATGTTTACGTATCACATACGTAATGTACTACCTTACTTGACTATTCTGCGGCAGTTGCCTTTCAGAATAATGCAAATAGCCCAGTCATGCTGCTGTCATTAGTTTGTTGTAATCGATTTTCTCTTCACACGATGAACATGTGATAATGTTAAAGCTATTATTGTTACACTAGCCTGACGATTGCTTTTGTTTATCATCCATAATTATGTTGTGAATATGCACAGAATGCACACGTTATTTTTGGATTTTATCTAATAGTAATGTTACTACAACGCATTCCACATAGTTTAAGCTGCGGCCTAACTGATACTAGAAACAAAGCTATCTTCAAGCTATCATTTGCTATCTTCAACATATTGAAAAATAATAAATCAATAAAAATATTGTTAGTTTGTCTATTCGCCGTCTATTCTACGTTCGCTTTCTGAATTATATCTGAATTATGTATTACGTTTCAGAAAAAATAGTAGATCGGTACAAATTATTACTATTAACTGGGTGAAACTTTCTAAACAAATATTTTTTTTGCATTAAGCAGGATGATTCTAGGACGAATATTTAAACTTTGTTCCAAATATCATCTCGCGTTTTCATACTGTTGTCCAACACATTGGTTGAGCTGTATAATTACAACGAAGCAAGAAAACGTGGCTAAGCCCTAAACAATTGTTCCATGATGCTTTCCGTTGATCAATCTCTTCCGCGCTTGCGGTTGGAGGTCTTGGTAGTCATAATACCAGCACTCGTTCAGCTGCACAAGAAGCTACGGGGAGGGTCCTAAAATTAGGAATCATTTTGGAGTGTTAATTTGCTGGGGTGCACGAAACTACTACTTCCCAGATACCGCTAATGACTTTCGTCAATGATGAATAGCTCTCGGGGTCGCTTTCGGTAGTCGAAAGTCCCTTTTGCCGGCTGATCAGTACTTCGTTGCTTGCTTCAATGGACGGGTTGAAGCAGCATGTGGAATATTAGCTTTACCCGGCGAATTGTGATGAATGATGACATGGAAGATCATCATTGCTGCTGAAGAGTAGGCTAAGGTGAGAAAATGGTCTCTGAGAGTAGGACACTTTAAGGCAGTGAGAATGAGACGTAAAACGAGCTGAAAATTGACAAAAAAGCTCATCATTTCAGCCAAAGCCGCTGTCCATCGACACAGACTTTTGCAATTTAACTGATACAAACATCATTCACAACCACCCGATCAATCGACCGGTGTAAGCGTACAAAGCCGTACCAAGTCGTGTGGCGGCTGTTTGAAGTAAACATAATTTATTTTCCAGAGAAAAGTGTTTCAACAATGAAACTTCAATCTACTACCGTGACTCATCATGACGTAACACTCGTTCAGATGTATAAAGTCGTGAATGAAATTCTTCGCACACGGTCTCAATCGGAAGGGCTGAAGGCGGAAAAGCTCCACCGATTCCAGTCAATACGACCCATTAAAATGATCTCCCGGTAGGGACGGATTACGTCTAACGCCGAAACGTGTTACATTTCTCACCCAAGGGAAATTCCGGTAGCGTATCTGATCTTTAGTCACGGATTGTTTAAAAATACATACATCCAATTGTTCGCCGGGTCCCGATCGTCTACGCGCTCTACGTCCCGAGTTGTGTTGAGTTGATCAGCGGTACAGCGGCCGGCAAAATGGAAGAAGAAAACTTCAGATACGCTCGCTCCCAAGAATCGATCTACTGAGTTTGATTGATTCCAAATGAGATTCTTTGTGAACAGTTTAATTTATTCCACTCCCATCGCATGTGTATTGGTCCGCCCTCAGCGACTTATCTTCCTTTTTTTTTTGGCCCACAAACTAAACGAAATATTTCAACTCTAATCTACGCTATCTTTTCGTTCTCCAGTTATCTGTTTGTTAGTTTCTTGATGAATATAAGCCGTTCCAAAGCATGTAAATGAATGGCCGATGCTGCTTTTATTTTTTTGCTTGCCCAGCTGGGAATTGAACGGTCGCGATCACACACCACCGATCAAACACATAATCTGCCGACTACTGACAATCATTCCAGGAATGTCTCCGATACCGCTACCAGGCACGTACCTACTTTGCAAGGCGCGCAGAGTACATAAGAAATTACACTGTGATGATCCGATTAAGGAAATTTGTTTTCTATCAATCTGAAATGATAGGCACGCAACGTCAACGAGACACCTCGACGATGCCATTCAAACACACAGCACTAAATAAGCTTTTTTGGAGGTGGCTCTCCCTGCGCCTTGTTCGATTAATTGGAGCAAAGATATTTAAGTTTCGTTAGTTCGAATTGATCCAAGCTGGTGAGATAAGTTTTTTCCAAGCTGTCATGTCAATCTCGTGGCTTCTACCTCACGTGTTGGTGTGTAGTTGACAAGAGTACGTTCTTTCAGTCGGCAACACCAAACGAATCATCAAACCTCCCAGTGAATAGGTAGAAAAAGGAAGCGCAAGACAACAAACAATAAATTATAAAACGAAGGAAAAATAAGATTATGGAATAGAACTTTTCCCTTTCTGCTCTTTTACCATTCTAGACGGCCGGCTCGGACGACCCCAGCGATAATAGACATTCTGGTCAACTAGGACCTGATGTGGGCTACCGGCAGGTAAATGCCTCTTTATTTTAAAACATCCCCTTATACTGGATATCAATTATTTGGAATACAATAATAACAATTGTACTGTTTATTAACAATTTATTAAATATTCATTGCAAACTGCCACCTGTATCAAATCAAAATGATGAACGGTCTTAAACCAGTGACTAGTTAAATTCACGCATATCTAGGCATAAATATCACTGTTTAAAAAAAAAGTTTTCAGAAGGATCTTTAAATAAAATACTAAAAAGTCATTTGATCTTGCAATAGTCATGGTTACTCATCACGGGTAGAACAATACTCAATCGTCTCAATCCGGCATATTCTAGTCGAAAGTAATTTAGTTCTGCAATTAAACCTGTCACAATTTTAAGACCGGTACAGCCGTTAATATCGTTCCCTTCTGTCACTAATTCCAAAGAAATTATGAAAAAGCGTTACAAAATAAATAACACTTATTTACATTAGACGACAGCTTCACTGGTGCTATCAAAAAACAGTAATCCAGTAATTTGCCAACCGTACCACGTTTGAGCTCATCGCCGCTCATAATTTTACGGACAGCTTACGAAGCCAAGAATGATCGAAAACGGTATAACTCAAGAGGAACAAAACTCTTCCGCATCTTTCGCATCACCACAAGTACATGCTCAGTTCAAATGTTCCGTGGCGGAAGAAAAGAAACGAGTGGATAAAAACAAAACCAGAACAAAACATTAAATCCGACATGTGAATTTAACCTTCATAACGCGTTCCTTCAACGAGTATGAAAGGAGATTTAATATGACAATCGCGATCTGCATTTTCAGACACATTATACACCGTATATGCCAGATAGATTGGTGATCTTTGTTTCCTTTGTTGATTCGATCTTTTTGATCACTTCATCCGTTGAGTCGGTATTGTCACTATTAACAACTTGATTAGGTAGGTAACTTTTTACGGATTTCGAATTATACTACCGCACTCTCCTCCCACCCTCTACAAATGCTCAGTATATTTGTTTAAGCATCGTTTTGCACAATCGTACCGTTGTAGCGTTTACCTTTTTATGAAGCTTTCGATAGTTCATACAAACATTTGCATGATGTGTGACAAACATTTTGTTAAACTTTCATCCTTTCCATAACTCATAAAACAAGGTCGCTCAGAGCAACTCTTGTGCGATGCGTTAGGGTGCAAAAGTCTCTCCCAGACGACACCCACACAAATGCAGCCTATGAAATATAAAGCAATTACTCTTCCTTGCGTAGCCTTTTTTTAAGATCTCCATCAAGTTGATTGGTACGGATTAAACAGCACAGTCAACAGCTAACACGTTTTTGACTGAGGTTTAGGTAAAAATAAGACCCATAATTAAGATCACGAGTCATAACAATGCGTTGACGTGAAAATGAATATCTGTGCACCTTATTGCGATTTAAAGCATGAAACGCCACCCTTTCTAATTAACACATAACGATTGACAGATCAAACATTTTCTAACCATAATTGTTCTGAAAGCAAAAAAGGAAAAAATATTGATACATGTTTTCATATACTGACCAACAGCTGTTGCAGCTAATTGTTCTATTATAAAAACTGTGTACAATCTAATGGCAATTTTGTATCCTATGCTCCCGAAGCAATGTTTACTTGTCTTAGTCAGCAAATAGTTAAAAGTTTCAAAGTCTGGAATAATAATTTTGTATTCTTTTCAAGCTTTGCACAATCATTGATTCTCGTATTCGTCCTTGTGCTCCGAGTCTGTGTCCGAAACGTTTTGTATGTTTTCGTTTTTTTTTTTTCATCTATGATTGACTTTCCTACCTGTTCGAATGAATTTCCAATAGGTGTTATCATGATCATCATTTAATTAACGAATGTGAGAAGTATCCGGGCAGAAGGATGAAAGAAAAGGCACGAGGCGTTTTAAGACTTCTTTTATAGAGGCACATACACATACAGAGAACAGCTAAAATGATGCGGTCAAAATCTTTGATTCTTGTTTGATTTCAAGTTTTGGGCTTTCTATCCTTTCGCATTTATCGAGACGTCAGCATAATACAACCGCGAATAGATCTGACAACGGTTGTAGCCGTTATTGTATTCCTTTAATTGAAAAATTAAACACTCAAAAAAAGAACCGACCTACAAGCATACCTACACCATCCTAAAAATAGTATGAATCCTAGACCTAGAAACGAAATGCACATATACGTGCATACGATCGTTACTTTAACATTACATACATAAGATAGGTCATTTTAATTATGACGTTTTCTATTACATTTGTGTAACATTTGCCACTGATAAAGAACTTGCTAGGCGCATACATTTTTTTTCTGTACAAAGGATAAAAGAGTGAAATTC
Source organism: Anopheles christyi (assembly GCA_000349165.1). Classification (NCBI taxonomy): domain Eukaryota; kingdom Metazoa; phylum Arthropoda; class Insecta; order Diptera; family Culicidae; genus Anopheles; species Anopheles christyi. The sequence continues at coordinate 11,269 of KB679802.1, read as the reverse complement.
ATCAACCCCTGAATGTGTTGCTTGTAAAATGGGTCTATAATTCCTTAAGTAAATAACAAGCATAAAACCTACGACGTTAGAGACATACAGAACGAACCGAACCTAACAGGAAACAAACCGGAATGGGAAACAAACCTAACTCGAGGAGTACAAAAAAAGATTCCTGCTTAGCGTGATAGTGCTGTTCAGAAGTGGGAAAATTTAATTATAAGCCGTGAAAAGGTTTAGCACCTACAAATTTACGGTTTCTTTTGGAAGTTTTCTTTTTCGGATCGCCTCACGACAGACGGTCGCGTAAAACAATACAAATTTTTACTCAACAGAAGGATTGCTCCGTCTTACAAAAAGTCAATATCCATCCATTGGTTGGACATGAACAGTTTGAAAAATCCATGAAACTAAAACCAGAATAATGAGAATCAAATAAAACGAGCTTTACAGGCCACAAGTGTATTTGTTTCGACGAGGTTTTTTATGATTTTACTATTTGTTCGGTTTGCTTTCAGGAAGGAGTAACGGATCCTCCCAGTGTATCTTCAATAAGCCGACTTCTGAGAGGGGGCGGAGTAGAGCCAGGACGGAAAGATGACGATGGTCGAAAAGATTACAGTATACACGGTATTCTTGGGGGTAAGTAAGGTATTAGCTCGCGATGTGTATTTCAGTATAAGCTTTCTTGGCAGAACCGTTATATTGCACTTAATGACAAAAAAAAAACACAAGAAAAATGCCGTTATCAAACATGTCTCGAGTTTTATAATATTCATTTAATTCTTTGTTGAATTTTCAAGCCGCAACCAAATCTCCTTTGTTACATTTTAAGGCAACAAAATAGTTTAATATTATTGTCATTAGACAACACAATCATCCAAGGTTAGAAAACCCAGTGGTATTATGGGTTAGCGTCCGGCTCCTGTAAACGCCGAAGCTAGTCAAATTTCGAACAGGACTGTCGAAAGATCAGTTCAGCTCAAATCAGGACGAACGATTATCTCAAAACGTATCTAGAAATATGGACGGTGCTAGACAAAACATTTAACTTAAATTCAATGTATCCAATTTTTGTGCTATGAGTGCTGCTAAGGGTAATAAGTCACAGATACTCAGGATAGTTGTGGCTTAGGCAGGCATTGAACGAGTACTACAAGCATAAAATATTTGCATTGAAAATAATGTATGCTTATTTACTTATTTAGTGTTTACTTAACGTTTAGTAACCAATATCGCTATATATGACGCATTCTGAACTAAAGCCGTTTACAGTGTCGCACACAAAACTAGTCTTAAAATAGCAAAACATCTATACAAGCCCTATAAAACTGTCGCTTTTTAGATCTGCCGCTACGAGAATTGAACCGGTTTCTAGAAATGACTTAATCTACACCGCACGCGTCAGCGCGATGCTTTTCTTTGCCTCCCGAGAAAGAATGAACGATACGCATTATTTGAAGTCCCAAAACTAGATCACGTTGCTTTCCTATGCCCCACGAAGACGTCATTAAGTAACAAGATAACGGTGATAGTGTTATGCACCTTGAGTGACACTTCGTTTCTTTCGAAGCTTTATCATACATGTTTGGCGGCACAGTAGTTGCTGAAGTTTATGCACCAATATTCTAAGCACGAACTGCGTTCAAACCTACTTCACCCTACGCCCTCATGCCCTGTTTTGGTGCGTCTGTTTAAGAAAAAAGAGTTAAAAGCGTAAAGCTTTGTGATAAACAAAGATTTTGCCACGTCTAGAACGGTCAATGTCATACGGTGTAGAAGCAATTTCCATTGCATAAACGCTTTTATACGTTACGTGATAAACACATGCTGTAGTTTGAAGTATTCACAGCAACGTTTCTCGTACCGCTACTGCCAACCGTACACGTACACATATCCCAATAGTTTAGCGAACTACACAGATGAAATATTTCACTGTATAGATAAATGTGTGAAAAGTTATTATGTGGAAGATTACACCTTGCACATCACAATTACAATGCATTAACACATTGCGCCTTTGAATAACGCATATTTGACATTCCTTGCTCCTATTATAACAGGGTGGCCCACAGCTGGTTGTTGGTTTCATTGATGTAAACACAACTTTTTGCTGAGACTGCTGAGTAATTGTTGTTACTATTATTGTCATCTCCTGATGGAATAACAGACTCTTCAATAATTTCTTTTAAAAATAATAGCAACTGACAAAACCTACACATTGACTAATTTCTACTCTTCGATTGTTCTGACGGCCTTGAGGAACAATGGATATGGCCGCATATAGGCATGAAATTTATGCGGCATGTGCCCGTAGTGCATAGGAACTTTGTTGTCTACCGACCCTCCTGCAGAGCATTTGTCACACAAACACGATGAACAATCGGGAAGACAATACTTTTCATTGAAACAAATCGGTTCTCCTTCTGAATCGTTTTACCTTTACACCGGATGTCCGGAAGTGGATTTGTGGAACAGTTGCAGCAGTTCAGATCCCTACCATTATTCGCCTATCTTGGCAGTATAACAGACGCAAACCTTGCACGGCACAGTTGGAAAGTGAAACAAATGTTGGTTTTTTTCGCTATTAGCAGCATTTACGCATTGAAGGAATATGCAACTGGCTGCACCTGCTGGAAAATCATAGAAACAGAAAAATTTAAAAATCCATTTCAAACAAGTTGAATTCATTATTTTTTCATTGATGCAGATAAACCTAGTAGTTTTAGATTTTTTTTTTTTACTCCCTTAATAGGCGCTATAACCTCTCCGCTATCTTGGCCTGCTGCCGCATCAGCCGAAACCGCTCACGGTCCCGCGCCTTCGTCTGCCAATCCGTTATTCTAGGTAGTCGGCTTATGTGCCAATTTAGCACACGTTTGTTTAAAAATTGTCTTTTGAGAAACCAAAATGTGTTTTTATTATTCTACTTTTCAGTGTTAAAATTCATAACTAATTTGATAACCGGGAGCTGTGCGGCAGTCTTCCATATCGTTGGGCTGGCTTGTACAAAGAAGGAGATGAGATAAACTCTTCGGTTAGGTGGAAAAATAAAAAAATAGTATGTTTATTCTCTATCCATAACAATCCTCTTGACCTCTCTGCTGGGAAAATGATCAATCAAAACACCTCGATTATTGATCTTCACCGACTTCAGTAGCAATTATCTGACAAACATTCATATGTTTGGCTTTTGTTAAATGCTTGTCCCTTTATCAAATGCGCCAACGGAATATAAAACACGAAAAATGTCACTCCACAAAATGGTTATTAAGGTACAAGACGAGCCTCAATCCCAAATGAAAGTGTCCCACAGTTTTTTACTTCTCTTTGCGGCTTTTCATACTTTTTTCCTTTTACTCTCTTTTTTCAAATATTCTACACGGCGGTCAACGGTAACTCACCATGGTTTGGTTTCCTTTTTCAATGAATGATTTGTTGTAAAGGCTCGCTTCATTTCATCGTTTACCTCCGACGATGTTAGGGTTTCATGTGTTTTTTCTTCATCTTGCTAGGATCCTATCCTCAAAGCCACCCGGGAAGGGTGACAATAATCAAATGGTTGTCGTACAACATCATTTCCAAATTTTTGTAACCGATAGTATGCTTTAGCGGCAAACCTCTTTGATGCGGGCCCGCCACAAATAAAACCCTGAAAACTAGAACAGAAACACTCCCGGGCGCTCTTCAGCGGTGGCTACACTTTCGTTTCGGTGGTTGACTTCCTAATGTGTGACGCAACGTAACACAAGAGAATCATGTATGGGAAATACGAGACAGCATGACGGCAAACCAATGGTTATGTATCTAAGTTACTTAAGCAATCAAAAGCTGACGTAAAGAAGTTGGCATAAAGCTAAAACCATGCTCCAAAAGAGCATAAGATTCTGTAGTTGCTGGTTGATCTTACAAAGCGCGATCAACTATAAATTAGGATATGTTTCTTCATGAAGGAGCGCTGAATTGGTATGCTAGACACCTATTTAAAAGCCTATTTCAGTAAACTGAATAAGAAAAAAGATGGGATAATCATGTTATCAACAAACATTACAGCATTTTGTACTACAGATGGTCTAATCGATAGACACGCTGTTCCTGTAGGGACCGGACGTAGTTTAATTTGTACCTGTATTGCCCCATTTTAGCCAGGTTTGAGCTGCATAAGGTTTCAGCATGATCGCGTAGGTTTCAGCCTAGAAGAAGAAGAATTACTACATTTCAAATGCTGGTCATTAATGTTAAAGAACAGGATTTTTTAAGAAATATACTTTTAAAATGTTTGATCTGATTTGAACTTCAGCTATTTAAACAAAAGTGTAGCGTTAAAAAAAAAGAAACTAAAAATTCGTGAACAAAACATCACTTTTGATCAAGCGTTTTGATGAGTAACCGTAGAACCATTAATCTTAGATTGCCTCAGCGCACCTGCAGCAACCTTGAACATTAGTCGAACTATGGCAACCTGCATCATGCTTTTTAAATCATTTCGGATGTCTGGAGGAAAGGATACGTCCTCAGATGCCTAACTAAGGTTTTTTGTGTAGCAGGATCGGACACATACAACTATGTTGTGAATTAATTTCTCGCCCTTTGTAGATAGTCGGCTTCAAATTTTAAAATCGGATCAATTCATCTATGTCGGAAAAAACAATATTATCCTTTGATCTCAATAAAGGTGAAGCACTTGATGCAAGACCGGTCCCGTAGTGCAGTCGTCAAGTATAGGACATAACAGCACGTCCGTCACTTGTTCAATTCTCGTATGAACCGAGCAACCCTTCCCCCCCCCATCCTTTCATGACATGTTTAAACCAATCAGTCACATAATGCCAAGGGAGGAGGAGTGGTGGGTACGTTACGGTAAGGAAAAAAATAATAATAATCAAATATAAAACTGTTTTTTTTTTTGGCTAACTGCATCTTCTTGTCACAACAAAAACTAAAGCATTTTTATCGTAAAACATTATTTTATAAGAAACAAGGGGAATAGTAAATGCCTAAATTATCTATGTTTCACTCAAATCCGAAATCGTTTCTATATTAAATGTCTTCCGGAAATTAGGTCACAAGATACCGAAGCGCCTTTCTTATAGTTACATGCAACTACACTAATCCTTCGTTGTTTCTTTTTGTGTTCCGTGCCCACTTGCCATGTCTCACCCACTGCCTTGATCATACCGGCCGATATTACTTCTATTTATGCCCTCCAACGCTGAACAAATGAGGTAAAATCCTTTCATAAAAGGGACCAACTAATAAATGAGTGTGAGTTTACAGCAGCTAATACCGCAAAATTGTACCTAAGTGTCAACCGACACAATGGGTCACATGATACCGAAGCCAATATTGCTTGGGCGGTGAACTTCAAAAGCGATCTCTTTCTTCGGACCTGCTATTCGATTGTCCGTACTTTACGCGATGGAATGTCCGAACCAAAGAGCAGACGACCGGCCAAATAAATGAAGGTACTTCGTTTCAAAAGCTTAGGTCCAGGACTGCTCAAGTGCAGAGGGCTCATCCGCCATCGCCATAGACGGGCCGTCGCGGCGAAATGGAATGAAAAATTGGTAAACGAAACCTTTTAGCCTTATAATAATTTATTAAGGGGATTCCAACCGTCAGACCTAGTGACGCTTGTTCCCGGTGTCTTCTGAAACGCCGAGCTAAGGATGATGTTTCGAAGAGAATCCCAAAGAATTTAAAAAGCCAAACGATCAGACACCGAAGGTGTTGAGCATGATGGTGTCCCACACGTTTGCAGGGCTGGTCACAACTTCCTGTACTTGCTGCACTGATTACTGAAAAATGACATTCAATATCCGATTATGAGTCGCGCGCTGTTTCCTCGAATGTTTATGATGTGTTTCGAATGCTCGTAAACTTTAAATGGTTGAACAACCACAATGGAAAAAAAAGAATCGCGGTACAGTCGTATGTAATGAAGCTTATATACAATTTATACAGGAAAAGCTGTTGTTAAAATTTGTTATCTATTCTTACGTTTATATTTGATTTTTATTAGCACGATTTTTAAGCATCATACAATATCTTTCCTGTGTTCTGACAATATATACTCACATACAATTTATGACATACCTTCAGTTCAGCATTAATAACAATATATTTTAAGAAAAACGCTGTGTGACATGAAAAAAAAGTTGAGACGATTTTTTTTTATTGCATAAATACGTTGCATTACTTATCTTCTTCTTATTTGACTCAACAACCGCAGTCGGTCAACGCTTGCTTAGGGACTGACTGATTTGTGATTTATTAGTTTACGCACGATAGTGAGTACTATGCTACGTACTGAGGGCTGGATCCCTATGGAAATTAAACCAATGACGGCCATATTGTGAAGTCAAGTGGGTTTTACTTATAAAAGCAAAACATTTGTTACCAGAACCGTAAGTTTTCAGTTATGTGTAACAACATTGTATTTTTACTAAATTCCACTTTTTGATGCATACAATACATTGGTTCAAAACTATTTTTATTAACTCCAATGTACTGATAACACATTGTCCTTGTATGCCAACTGCGTAAAGAACATTTTAATAAGGTGAAACTAACAGATACTTTCAGCACGTTTTATTTTTGAAAGATGCACCGTAGCTTCTCGCTAAAAGCCAAGCTGTCTGGGCTAGTCAATTTGATGTTTCTTTTTCGCCGTTCGTTTCATGTTCTCTTTTCCTAACGGGCCGTTTTGCTTCCAGACTAACTCAAAACTGGGTAATTCTTTGCTTCTCTCAGGATTAGAGCAATCGCCGTTCTGATGGAAAGCTTTCTGTCTGTCACTGATCATTTGCTATCGATCCTGCAGTTTCAACTGCTGCACCGCAGACACAGAAAGCACAGCATTTTGCTTTGTTTTGTAAAACGACCAACTTACACTAATGAACCGTTCGTTTTAATAGCTTTTTAACGAACACACCATCCCGAAGGTTGCAGAAAGCTGCAACAAAGCCATCAGAGCCAAAAAAGGATCATAAAAATCGAAAAGCATTTAAAGTTGATTCATGAATATTGTGACACTCTAATGATACTGTTGTACTTCTTTATACAAGAAGGTGCTTTTACAGATCACAAATGTGTATCTGTTTTCATTCTGTATTTAACCCGAGTGGAGCAGTTTGGCTCACTAGCCATTAACTGATATGAATTATTGACTGAAACCAATTTTTCATATAATATTCTTAAAACATCGTTTTTAAGTATGTTTTAACAGAATCAAAATCTTGAAATATTTTTTTCCATCGAAAAGCTCCTAATATTGTAAAAACCTTTACCAACCATGTAACGTTAAATTACGAATATTTTATCAAAAATCGATATGGAACGGTCAAGCAGAAAATTATATTCCTGTATGCAAAACACAAAGGACATATCTTACAGTATATGTCCAAATATTTACGATTTTGCTTTTATGTCGATGCTGTCGTAGTATAAATCCAGTACCAAGCAGAAAGCTCACTGTCTTCTCCCAGTTGAAGGCCTCCAAGTGACGAAAGACCGTCCATGAATGAACATTCCTGCATTCTTACAACAGTACAATTTATTAGACACAAATTGCAACATTGAACGAGGTAAAACGTTATGAACACAAAACAACTTTCATGTTCGTTTTTGTCGAAGCAAGGGATAATGATCATTTCTTTCTTCGTTTGTTATGTACAAGTGAGTTCGGAATAAAACAACTCAAGTGTTTCGTTATTCGAATAATACAACAAGAATGACACCCGAATTCAAACTGTAAAGAAATGTGGCGCAAGAGTGCCTAAATTGTGGAACTTTAATGCTTTGCTTTTATTTAAAATAATGATTTATGTTTCTGTACTTTCACCTATTCTTAAAAACAAATTACAAATGTATATAGGGTCATAAGATTCATCTCAAATAATTAAAAAATAAAGTTGGATTCATACCATGTTTTACAAACACTGTTAGCTATATACGTTGGGTTTTTTTTTTGGTTTTTGTCTTAGTAAAAAAAAAGCTATAACTTGTATAATTTGCTTTCATGTTTTCAGACATACTCACAACAACATCTGGTAACTCTTAAGTTGTATGTTGGTGGGCCAAAATTTTAACTGATTTCAATTACACGCCACATTATGCCACCGAACAGGCACATCCATTCGTCCGTAGCGGTGACTAATTTTCAACTCATTTTTTCTTCTTTCTCTTTCTACTTCATCCCCTTCATCTTCACGGTACCGGTTGTGACATTGTCGTTGTTTTGTCATCGACTAGGACGCGGATCGGACTCGAGCGACACCGAATCGGAACCGGGAATACTACTGAAGCGGAAACAACGTCGATCTAGGACCACCTTCACGAGTGAGCAACTGGAGGCACTTGAAAAAGCCTTCACGCGCACGCAATATCCGGATGTGTATACACGTGAAGAACTGGCCTCTACCACCAATCTAACCGAGGCACGCATTCAGGTGTGGTTTAGCAATCGCCGCGCTCGACTACGCAAGCACGCTGGAGCACAAATGTCCACTCCGCTCAGTAGCTTGGGCACTCTGCCAATGTCGCAATACCACCCAGGAGTGGCGTCGAACGATTCATACCAAATGGCGGCGGCAGCTAACTATGAGTTTGTTGCACAAAACCCCTCAACTTTTACCACTGGCCACTTCCAACATGGCCACTTTGGAGGACAAAACTTTTCCGCTAACCACATGGGCTTCCACCAAAATAATCAAGGTAACGAATCGATTTTTTTCTTTTAAGACAAATACAGCGCACTAAATAATAGACGCATTTTTTACAGAATTCCTTCCGCCGGAGTACACCAAAATGATGGGTGAAGAATACATTAAGCCAGCCCATGAAAACTCCATCAAATTAAGTCCTACTGCTACGCAGGCTGAAAACTATGTTAAAGTACCTACTGCAGCCCAAGCACCAGCCCCTATCACAACACAGGAAACACCTTGGGGTCAGTCGTATCCGCCGCATCATCCAGGGCAGGCGTATGCCACCAACTTGGTCGGCTGTCCACCACCAGTTACAACGGCAACCGCAGCCGAGTATCATCCAATGCAGCAAGCGCCTACCTCCTATCCAAACAAATACTGGTCATGATCAGATATCGTGATATTCAGCAATCTCACGCTCGTATTGCAACATATTTCCGAACGAGTCCTTTTTGGATTAAACATAACTCTGCATCTTCAACGTCGATGCCCAGTTCTTTTTGGTCAGATTTTGATACCGACTGATAAATTGTAAAAATGAGTTTCCACATACTAGAGTTTACTTTGGCAGAATTGCAATTACACAATTTGAAATTGACGTGATGACATTCTCATTAAGACTCTCTAGAACCTAACTAGCCAAATTTGGCAATTTTATATTTATTTCGCCGTTAGGATAAAATAATAGTTCACATTCAATGTTCTCACACGGTTGTTCAGCAGTAAGGTTAGTTTTGTAAAATAAGCTTGAAATTATTTATCGCAATAAGAATACATTTCATAATAGAGAAAATAGAAAAATAAATTATCTGCTCTGCACCAGCTGCCTTCAATATGTTTTATCACTGCACTGCTGTATTTTCAAAAGATAACTTCAAGCAAACGAGCGAAACGACATAATTTTTTTATATGTTGGTACATATTTTCATACATATTCACATACATTTCACCAAGAGACACAGCATTAATAAAATTCATTTCATTTCTAAATAAAAGCATCTTGCCAACAATGAAATGGTGGCAGTCCTATGGATATAACTGCCGGCTCCCGGAAAGGTAAGAATTAATTCAATCTTCTGGGACCTTGTGTCCCCCCGTAGTCTTTAGGACTACGTGGTACAATAAAGTCTAGTATGACTGTATTGTATAAGGCCGGTATTACCGAAAAGAGCGTGGAGAAAGTTTGACACCACTGGACAAATCCAAGGCTTCGCGTTAAAAAATAAACGCCTAAAACTATGCAACAATGCATTCATCTACACAGGGGTCGGCAAAGTACGGCTTGCGAGCCGCATACGGCTCTATAGCTTTCGTGTTAACAAATTCAAAATAAAATTTAACAAAGTTCATTAAAAGTTTCGTTTTGAGTCATTGGAATCTTTTAAACTAGCGCATGAATAATTTACACCAGCAATATATTGTATAAAACGATAGATCCCGGTTTACAGGGTTTTTCATTCCAATTAACAACTGTTCACGTTATCTAAGCAACGTTCAATTTGGAAAACACAATTGTCTATCATTTACAAACAAGTCAAATCCTTTTTGGTACACTGTCCACTTCAATTAAACAATTGTTCATGTCGATACGTCAGATTTGATTGTTTTGGTTTGGTAATACGTGTAGCACTTGACTTTAATAATACTTTTAAACACATTCAGAATGCTACATGTACATGAAATGCTACATGTTCCAATCCAAACTAAAACAAACCTACCGAATCTGATATATGTTCAATCGAAATCGACAATTGATTAAATCAGGTGGACAGTGTACAAAATACTGGTTGACTTGTTTGTAAGAGGTAGACTATAGTGTTTTTCAAATCGATCATTGTTTAAAGTATGAGGACAGTTGTTAATTGGACCCCCTGTAACATTTTCAATTCTGCTGCTGGATTCGGATTCTCGTTGATGAGTTGAATTGTTAAATAAGTCATGGCATTGATTTTAAACATGAAACTGATTACCCATAACAACAAACTTCGATGCATGATATCATTTTATTAGCATAATAATATCTTTCCCACACTTTTGCAGCTATCGAAAGATATTATGCACTGATGATTGATACAGGGAGAAGATTCTCGATTGACTTAAAACATTTTCATTTCTGTTATAATTTCAGAAAAAATAAGGGAATTAAAAAATATTACACTTCTACAAAAATGTGGCTCTTTTGTAAAGTAAATACCAAATTTTTATTAAATTTGGCTCTTTTCTGCGACAAGAACATCACTGATCCACCCACACTCATTACAATATTGTTAGCAGTCCCTTACCAATTGTGAGCAAACAACAAACCTATTTGAAATACGGTGGTGAGAAACTCAAAAGCTAGGTTCCATCTGGCGTGGGTGAAGTCCAGTTAGGTTACACCAAAAACTGGGTTTGCATGTTAATTGGTATCTCAACAGTTAGGTCGGATGCGAGCTTCCGAGATAGGTTTGACAATGCGCCAATAAACTATTATTATTTGGTTTCTTGGCATAAGAGAAAACTGGCAAATGTTCGACTTTGACAATTGTACAGGGCCTAGGAGCATGTGCTTACTTTGTGTTACCACCTAGCCG
>KB679791.1:0-17289 GCA_000349165.1 Anopheles christyi | reverse complement strand
GATGAAAAGGACAATCGTTGTATAGTGTCGGCGCTTTTTTGAGTTTGTTGCTTCATATACAGAGAGGCTGTGGAAAGGTTACGGGTTTGGTAAATTTAAAATTTAAATATTTCAGGCGTTGTTGACGTGCGCACGTGACCAAACTTTCACTTTCTAGCCCAGCGTGAATCACGGTCCAGCTATGAGCAGGATGCGTGAGAAGCGGTGAGGCTAACATGGTGAGATATGACTCACTAGGAAAATATAATAATATTTTCAATGAGTGGAATGCAAAGGTGGGCAACATATCGTTTTGGTAAGTACCGCATTAATAGAAGCTTATGAAATAATACATAGAAAAGATAGTAAGGTTTGCTTAAAATGCAGATTATTTTAAGTGTTTTATATTTGGTGTGTTACTAACAACTATTGTTGTAAGATGAGCTGAAAACGCGGTTTGTTTTTCCTTCTCATATTGGGATGAAAAAAAATTATGCATATTTTATGAAAAGTACAAAGCCTATGGACACTAAACACAACAAAAAAAAACTGTTGGGTATGAAAGGATGTAAGATTTATTGAGTGTAAAATTTGTCAGCAACTTATAGTAGAAGAAACGATGTGTATATTTAACACCACCTTATTATAAACGAGAAAAAAAAAATATTAAATTTGTTATTTTTTAACATGATGATGGTTGAACGGTCAAAGGCACATAAAATTGTTCAATCGTGGTAAGAGGAGCATCGATTTTTCGGAGCACGTAAAAAGATCTTAATTTGCATGGCCATTAAGCGGGGCCACTCCGTAGAAGAAAAGCTAAGATAAATGGACGTACCTTTGGTTGGCTGTGGAACGGTTTTGGACCCTTATTTCCTGCATTCGTGCTCCTTACCGGAGCAGAACAGTGCCAGGTTATACCTTTTTTTTTTAACTTGCTGGAAATCCTGCCAAGATGTACAGCTTCCGGATGCATACTGTTTTAGCGTCCAAAGCTAATCCCCAGGCAGTAGCTCTTCTTTAGCGATTCTTCTTTTCCGCTTCCATTCTCGCCCTTCGTTACATTTATCAGTTGACTGATCGGGTGTACTACGTCCTTGTCGAAATTTTCTTGCCCTTCTGTCGCCATTTTGTCGTTTTGATGTGTTCCCCCCTCTTGCTTATTTGATTGCTATCGCTAGTAGTGCGGCTGTGGTCGTGTGCCACTCGACTTGAATCGTTCGATATTCGCTTCGAGAAGCGAACAGATGCTCCATAACGGATGCTGCTGTTGTTGCGAATATGCACACAAAGACATGCTTACACTCACAAACACACACACATATACAAACACAAACACACACAGACACACACAAAGTACGACCACTGAATTTTCCACCCTAACAGGGCAAGTTCCGCATTTTCCCTTATCGTTTGTTTTCCGTTCGCTCGTCATTGATATCGACCGGCAGGCTTCTACTGCAATGTTATGAATGAGGTAGGGGTTTGAGCAAAAAATACGACCATTTCCTCGTGTTTGTGTACTGGGACATGGCCCGTCTGGGATGGTCGGAGTTTTCCCCCTCGGTTAGAAAGGATAGAGTTTTGTTATGAGTTTCACGTTCGGCACATTCACTGGAGAATGTGCGCCCTCCTGTACACCACTACAGCTACACAAGGCATTAAGCCGCACCAGATAGGCGCTCGCGTTGGTGGTTTGGTGGGTTTCCCTTTAATTTCTCATCCAAAACTCGTGGCCGGTTTTTTTGTGCCGAACCCTCGTACACGGGCTTGAAAATTCAACCAGAATGGGAAGGGAAAAGTAACATGGCTGTATTGAAAACAAACATTGTGCGAGAAGGGAAAGTGTCTCAGGACCCTTTTTTGTGCCGCACACGGGACGAAGGAGACGCGTCCATGCATCGAGTGGTGGGAATAAAGTTTTCCTTTTGGAAAACGGCCTCCCCTTTTGGAAGGCGCTAAGAAACGCACGAAAAGTGACACCTTGGTGCGGAGTGGGTACCGTCTTAAATAAGACGGGCTTGTGTAGGAAGGATGCATAAACCGGAGATGGAGCAAGGAGCAAAGAAAAATAGAACTAACTAAATTGGGTACGCCACCTTTTCGAACGGTGGCCCAGAGGCCAAAGGGAGTGATAAATTTCTCCGGAGACCATTCGGGGAAATCATCTGAATGGTTCGCTGTGTTTTTTGCTTCACTTCGTTGTAGCTGTTTGTATGGACCATTCTAGCTCCACTGACGGGGTTCGTCCTTGTTGCTTTTCACGGCACGATGACATCTTTATGTCGGGCAGCTCCTAGTCAGCAGAAAGCAATGGAAGTTTTTTCTTGTTGTGGAAGTGAGTTGATGGGATAAATAATTTTCCGAACAGATTTTCTATTCAGGATACGAAGGTGTAATTTTTTCCACGTTCCCTCGTTACCGTGCTATATTTGAACGATTGAAGGGTTTGCCGACATTTGTCCCTGTGTATACCTATTGTACACTGGCATGGTAGATCGATGAAAGTTACAAGAAATTCGTAATAATGTCATCGTAATATAATTTGAAATTGTATGTTCGAAAGTGTACGAAATTCCAGTGGGTTCGTTCTTTCATTTAGAAGAGAACGGTTAGAGCAGGACAACCTTTTTGCTGATAAACAATGTGTCACAACTCTCCATTAAGTCGAGATCCTTTGTCCCAATCTTTACCCTTTTTTGATGATTGTGGTTTGAAAGTTTTATAACAGCAAAAAGGCATGGAGGATTCAAAAGCATCACCAACCCCTCCTGACGTAGTCGAGCTAAACGTGATCAAAGAACGAGTCAAAAGTTAAATTGGATTTCTTAGCACCGATAACAACCGGACTTGGATCGGTCGGTCATCGCCACTTGGCAGAATGTTGGCGGCATCAGATGAGCAAGCAGAGGAGCCTGCTTTAGAAAGTAGTCAGACGATTGCCAAATTCATTTTAATGATAGGTCTCGTATCCTACACATCATTGGCGGGTAAATTCAGCGAGATTTGTTACAATGTGCTAAAGTGTTGCATGTTTAGTTTTGTGAATCGGAAGGAAACGTGTAAATGCATAGCAGCTGTCCATTTTGTTGGTAAAATAATTGGTCTTGTAAAATGATGAAGGTAGAAGCTTTACTGTAGGTTCTAGCAATAACCGTTTCTAGGCAAATGAAATTAGATAAATGAGGTTAGTATGAATTAAAATTAAGACTTTTGATTTGATTGCAATGTAATTTCTGTAATGCAAGTCTAATAGATTGCATTACGATTGCCAGGGAGCCCCTCCGATGCTACAATAAGCTGTAAAACAAATGTAAAGTAATAAAATCTCTCATTGCTACGTTTTATAAATATCATTCTATACCATTTTCCTCGTGATTTGATCGAGCGGCGGTTCCCTTTGGAGCAACTTCAATAGGCTGTAGAACACAAGTGAACTGGTCGGCTAAAGACGGGGCGGTTGAATGAAGCTGTATCTCCAGTAACTGGCTTTTTCGTTTCCTTCATTCGAATCCATTTGAAGTGGATATAGGTTCTTGAGAAGAAAGAATAAAAATGTTACAAAAAGCTCTCGTCTCTCGTACGCTGTTTTGTGGTCTTGCCCCGCGGGTCTTTGTTTCTCCATCGACGCCGTGGCACGGCCTCGGAATCACGGCATTCGCACCGGCGGACTGTGGTGGGTTCCTTCCTGCAGTTTGACCGTCTCCCATACGCGAACGTGCGAGCTTGTAAGTTCACGTTCGGTTCGTGCGCGACAGATCTGCTGTTAGGAGAGTGTTTCCCAACTGGAGGCTGGAATGATCTGCAGCTTGTTCTGAGAGCGAACGACGATGAACTGTACGAAGGAAGAAGTGCGTGAGAAAACGGAGAAAAGAAGACGCAAAGCAAGCAAGTAAGGGTGAACAATAAAATCCCCTATGAGATGCTGCGCGAGCTCGAGTCCATCATCAAGAAATCGTTGACCGCAGTCAAGGTCTTGGCTTCAAGCTTCATCACACGTCCCGCACTGAATCATTCGCTCTTCCTCTCGGTGCTGGTGTAAAGCTCGGTCCGTGCCACCTTCTCGTGTCAGTGCTCCTTTGCGCCGAGCTACATCGATCGACGAATGGTCAGACCAACGATCGTCAAAGTCTCCAGAACGTAACGAAGCGATCGGTTAGAGCGTAATTTTTATCTTGAAGGTAATAAGCATTGGAATCGTTTAGTGTAAACCTGCGTAAATGCCGCATTGCATTTATATTGACTATCATTAAATTGATACAACATATAGCAGAACAAACTTAAAGCACTTTGTACTGTCAATGAGAATGTAACTCAGAAACAAATATTATGCCACGGCAAAATACTCAGCTAGATATTTTGATTGTATAGATGGATCAGGTTTTGCTTGTTTGTGTGGTTGGTTTGAATTATGTTGTTTAAAAGGACAAAAGCTTTCTCAAAAACATTCTTCTGTTGTAAAAATTACGCCTGAATGTAGGCAATTGCATATCATACGCGTTGGGTCTACATAAAAAGGCAATTGGCACTGACCTATGGTTTGATAAGTGTAAAATTTGATTTATATTCAGTATTCGTTGTAAATAGACATTACAAAAGAAATATATTTTTGTACGTTTACCAGTTGTTATTACCGTAAGAAACGTTTGCAGAAAACATATGAAATTTTGTAACCGCTGTTTGATAATCGATTTCATCTCACAAACGAAACGAAGCATAACAAACCATTTTGATGAATGCGGTTTCTTGTACAAATAGCAGCTCTAGTTACTTTGCGGAATAACCAATTTTAAAAACATTTTGTCGATAATGCTACGGCATGGCGCAGGTCTCTTCTAGACTTCAAATAGACTGATCAATTGTATTAACAAATTCTGCTGTACAATTTCAAACGAGCATGGTGGAATAAAAATAGTTAACTCACGACTGAATTAAATCTTTCATGTGGTTTGATGTATGCATTTCTACAGATTATGTGCATTTCAACAGATGTGCACCTGTTAGCATCGTTTAGTGGAAGTTTGTTCAATTTCGTGTAGATTAACGTTCCGTAGCCGCAAGCACACCTCCCAGTGTCAGTGGGAGGGCAAACAGTTGTTGGTTATTCTGTGGTGGATGATCGTACCACGGCTCTTAGCCACAGTCGCCGGTATTGTTCTTCGAGCTTTGGCTCATATCACCTACCGTGACCTACCCTTAGTGATGTGAATAGTCGAGTATTTTCACACAAACGTTCGTACGGAAACGCAAATTGTGTAGAGCTTTAATTTGTATGTGTGTGCGTGTATTTGTTTACGGGCGTCCGGGCTTTCTGCACAGTCGCTTGCGCAGATCAGCCGATGGGCATCGAGGCTTAAGAATAATTTTACACTTCAAGGATAGCTGCGTCGTTCGGCGGACCGGGACCGAGCCCAAAATCCGAGACCGAAACCGAGCCGTATGCGCAAAAGCCTCCGAAACTGAGTTGCGTCGGGACGAGAGGGATACGCGCTTCACTGGGCGTAAATTTTTCGGCGTTTCGGTCGACGGGTCGATCTTGCAGGGTCTGTGTGTACGGAACTTCACGGGAGCGTCACGAATCGATGAAAGTTTGTTGCACTCGTACACCTCTCGCGCACCGCTACTCAGTAAATCGATCCCGCCACGATCGAAGTAGCGACGTTCCGCACAGCATAAGTGGGTCGTCTTTTGCTGCGAGGTTTAGCATATGTATTTTCGTATTGTATGTGAGCTTACTGCTCCACTTGATAAATCAATGAAACTCCGATTGTGTGCTAGCTTCCTAGAAATGTAATTGGTTTCGCACCTGGGCGTTCAAAATTATCCATAAATATCAGGTCAAACATGTCAGAGTTGGTGGATGTTTCCATAAAAACCGAATGCTGTAGTGCCATTTTCAAAATAAAGCATCACAATTACTGTGAAGCGATGTGTCTACGATCACACAGACTCAACACGATCGTTGGCTGCAGTAGAAACATTGAAGTTTTAACATAAGTAATGGCATACGATCATTGTTACGGTCGTTGCCGTGGTCGTCGCCATCGACGACAGAGCGTTTAACCAACATTGTTTCCCATCGCAAAACATGACCTTCTGCGCGCGTGTTTTGCTGTCTTTTGTCGCACGTTTTGCGGATCCTTTTGAAAGTGGTTTGCATTATGCTGCGGAAGACACGGTTCAAACAATGACGAATAACCGAGCACGAAAGCATTATTTGAGTAATTCTGTTGGAGAATTTTATCTGCTGCACGGAAGACGAGAAGGACCTTAACTTATTCTCGAGTCAGTCGAGTCCTTTGGTAGGGGAAGTTGTTAGTAAGGAGCACGATGGAGGACAGGGAACTCGAAAAACAAAGGCCTCAACTGTATCGCCCTCATCTTGTAAAGCAACGAGCATAATCCTTCTCGCCGTGGTTTGCCATGGCTGTGTGGTAATCAATGTGCTTTCAGAACCTTGAAAGCAGGCATATAAATTGCATTCAATGACCTCTGATGTTGGGTACGCTCTGCATCGGTGCAGCATCAATTGTTCACCGATCAGCATTGGACTCCAGTATTTCCTGCGCATATTACAACGTACAGTCGAAAGAATTGTTAAAGCATCCCCAATCGCTTTCTCGTGAACGGTTGTGAAGTTTTATTGTACAGTTTCCTAACCTTGAAATCCTATAGTACGATGAATTCGAAGTGCAGTTCACGTCTTGGCAAAATTGCAGAAAGATAAAAAAACCATTCAACATAAAAAACGTGTGGTTAAATAGAGCCATAAAAAGATTATCATAGTTACAACAGCTTAAACATATAGAATTATTCGTTATAATCCTGTCTCGTTATGGTGCAATTTCACATGTTGTGTTCATCTTTTATTACCTTATGAATGATAACTTGTATAGCACCGAATTGTGATTACTCCATGTTTTCAGCTGTACTCAATTGTGTGTGACGCTGATCGGTCTTTTTGTAGTAAATTTTTATTACCGCTCAAGGAATGAAAACTATGTATTGATGTTGGAAATGTGACTGTTCAAGAAAAGTTGCTGTTACCGTTGCTTGTAAAATTTGTAAACTTAACATAATCTCAATGTTTTCCGTATATGCATTTTGTCCCCATGAGCCCCATTTTGAAACCGGTTCTACGTTCAACCTTCGAGTATTCGGATCCTCGAGCCAACTGAAATGAAAAGGGAAAATGTTGCCTCTTTGCCTTGGTTTAGTGGCACGACAATGCTGATCGTACTAGAGCAATCGTGCTTTTAGGAAGGTACAACAAAAGAAAGCTATCGTAGCAAGGCACATTAATAGTATATTTATTGAAGCAAACAATACAAAATATTGGCATTATATCGATTTGTTGATCGAAGCATGTCTACTTTCGATCACTCTTATGCACAAACGCAGCCAAATAATAAGCACGTACAGTAGACAGAACGGCATCTTGTCGACCGGAAATGATCTTGTGGGCAGGAATTTCCAAAATATGGAGAATTTTTTGCCAACGTTATTTCACTGGCCATGACCATTTCAATGCGATGTGAGAATATTGAATATTGCATTCGGCAGCATCGGTAAGTTCTACTTTTTGTTTCAACGTCTCGTGTACGTCGGATCCACGTACACAAGAGATATCCTTACACACAATGAATGCAAAAGGATCTGCACATCTGCACCTAGACGGCGTAATACATTTAAAGTTGATCATAGCATGGCGTCATTGAACCTCGACCTCCAGTTTTTGCTGGCGGCGGCAAAACGAGCGCGCAACTTTGTTGAAATAATCGATTGGTTGCGCGTACAGTCGGGCAAGATTGATTCCATTTTTATCGCATATAATTCCTTCCCGCTCGAACGGAACCCAGGCGCAATATTCACTCATGTTCTTCGCACTTGTTCTTATTGTTTGTGCTCTTAACGTTGCATTCTTATTACTTTAATATTCATTCATTTTTTTATTGTCTTCTTATCGTCACTGCAGCGTTTGTTGAACTTGAATTTCACGGTCGTCAAAATGTAGAAAAATGAGAACAAAGCTGTTACAAATTACAACCATTGAAAAAGCATGAATAAATCGAACCATTCTAGTTTCTATTTATGTTTATACACAATATGAATGAGAAGCAATAGTGAAACTAAAAACTCATATTTTATGATGTTTTGTTTGAATGGGATGACGTTGCTTATAGTCTGTGAATTTAATGGAAAGCCTTAGACGGCTAACTGAGCTGTTTAAAAAGGTGTGTTTAAAATTATAAAGCTCCAACGATCTATTTACTTTATTGTATGGGCTTCTATAAAATATTGAAATTAATTATCTGTTATCAACTATTTCTATGTATTGGTTTAGCTCGCCTGGACTAAAATCTTAACTTGGTTAGCATTTCCGCTTTTAAAGCATCGAGGCACAAGCAAGAGAGTACACATTTTTGTCCCGCTATGAAATATGCCCTGAGGCTAAATCGATGCGAACCGTTCCGATCCCTTTTAAGAGTATATTCCGCTACCCGCATTAACCCATCGTTGCAGCGTCTCAGATGCCAGGACCGATGGTCATTCACGCGTAGCGCGAGTTAAATTTTAATCAAAAGCGATTAATAACCCACCAATTGCTGACCACGGCGGTTCACATTGTGTGTTGGTATCCCTCCGGCGATGCCGGTTTCGAGAAGTGATAAAATGGAAGTAAAGTTAATTTTTACGTCCACAGCCCACCAATTGACGTTGTCGCCATCCATCGTCCGTGGTGGAGGTCCGTGCAGTTTTCGACTGCGTTCTTGTAACTCGCGTTCGTGTGGTTTTGTTTTTATAAAAAGGGTATTAGTGGCATTTAATTTCACGTTCAAAGCAGATTGTTGTACTACCCGAAAGGTGGTTCACCGCACGTGGAAAGGCAAAAAAAGGAAACAAAACAATGAAATCGATTGAAATGAGTATGGCTTGTCTTTGTTTGTCATTCCACAATCAGCCAAGGGATTAGTTATGAGATAGAGGTCTTTGATGATGTGACAAGGACTCTTTGCAGCAGAGTGCGTAACAGGTCCGATGGAGTATGTGTGCAATTATGAGGTGTACCTGCGCTTCTTTGGTGTTTCACTTGGGGAAAGGTAGGTTTGCAGCAAATGGCCCTGAACTTTGCCAATGAACTGTACAAGATTTCTGCAGAACGAGAGAATCAGAGCAATAGCAACTGTGAAGTAAAACGAAACATAATTTAAACAAAGCAGAAGGCATGGGTCTAGACGTCACCCTACTGTCCATTACCGAGTATCCGAACACGTTAGCTTGGTAATACGAAGTGGCGAAACGTTGTCCATTAGAGAAAAGTTACTTATTACTTTAAAAACAGGACAAGCTTAGGGAATGTTAACATGTTGTCAAAACATCTTAGCAACATGTTATCGTAATTTTACTATATGTTACATTCCATGTCCGTCTAGGGTTGCTTTTACAATATGACTTTATTTAGCAAATTAGTTTTAATTACTGCTTTGTTTCTTTTATTTTATTCTTTGGTCGGAACCGCTATAGAAGACGTATGATTTAACAATATGCCCTTTATGATTTCAAATCCCGTCCGAGTCCGATACTCCCCCCCCCTCCTGGACTGACTATCCTGCTATGGGGTAACACAATCAGTCGCAGAAAACCTACTCAAGCCCCATTGGTGTCTAAACAGATCTAGAATGATTTAGGTTGTTGTGGCTTAAAAGAAGCAGCTTTGGTCATAAATGTTTAGGTTATCTTTGTAATATTAACATATTCAAAAACTTACAACATCATAGAATAAGTATGCAGTATGCAGTATCTTCTTGCTTGGCGTAAACGACCTACGAGGTCATGCTTATACAGGCTTTCTAGACTTATTTTTACCACGTAGCCGGATAGTCAGGCCTTGCTACGGGAGGACAGACAGGGATGAGAATTGAACTACGTCCGGGCTTTACAGGAGCTGGCGCGTCATCCATTAGACCACCGGGTTGCTACCCCCCCCTCCCCCCCCAGTATGCAGTATGCATATATTGAATATTAATTTCAATTAAAAAATAAGTATAAGGTAACACATGTTCCAAGAGCCGACCCAGAGAGTGCAAAAAGAACGATGGTGGAAGTTCCATAGGATGTAATGCTAGTAGATACTTCGTTTGTTATAAAGATGTACGATGGCTCTCGCAATCGACCTAAAGTTTGTAAAGAACATGCATGAAAATAAAGGTATTTTACTTAGTCTAAGCTAGACCGACAGAGATTCACGTCAATTTACATTGGAAACACGAAGCAGAAGAATATAAATTTAAGAACATGATTTAAAAACTTTAAATTAGTTTCAGTAGTGTGACTATATATTAGTTTTCTTCCTGTTATGAAAAGAAAGATCTGATAGCATATCTTTAATCACTTTGGAATGAGTCACCTTAGATGTAAAGTGTCACTGCGTTAGTGTGAACCTGACATAACTAAATATGAATCAAAAGCTTTTCATCTTTTGGTCAAAAATACTTTCGTTTCCATATTGAACCTACGATGCATAAAAGTAATGGCAGATTCACATCCGACGAAGGCTGCTAGGCTGATCAAAATTACAAGGGGTTGACACGGGACTCGTGTGGCACTTGGGCCGGCTAGGGTGAAGAAACTCGACCACAGAATATGTTTTATACAATTTTATATTGAATTACACACCAACTGAACGGCTAGGACCAACATAGCTGGAGGGTTCAGCATTCCATTCGAATGCAATGGTAGTGCAGTACGCAACACAATATTCGGGGCATTGTGTTCGCCTTGCATCTCGAGGATATAGTTGAGCGAACGCACCACATTGTTGGCCTGAGAGGGGTTTTTTTTTTGAAGGGAAATCTCCTTTCGTCCTTTTAGAGACACGTTGGCGAACGTGGATATTTGTGATGTGCGCTCGCGTGTGCCATAGTGTTCAGTTTCGCTTGGCTTAAGCTTCCCGTGCCATAGCTCGAAGCCAACGGGTGCGTTCGGGGCCTGGCCTGGCCCTAGAAAGCAGGCACGTTCCGCACTCGTGCACTCTGCTCTATTTTTTGTTCTCGTTCGGCTTTGAATATGTGTACAGTCTGGGGCTCGACAAACCAGGATACAACCATGTTTTCCATTCGTGGCTCAGTGCACAGTCGACCATTTCGGGTGGAGGGAAATCGTACACGCATTAGTCATTCCATGCGCCTAAGTTCACGACTTTCCCCTGTGCCGATTTTTACCAAAAACTGTACCGATCGATTCCACTTGCTTACATTTTATCGTGCACGCTTGTGGCAGTCCTTTTCTGGCTGATTCCATTAATCCAGCCCATTCATTAGATGTTCCCTTCATGTTCCCCATAGTCCTCCGTAGCTTTCCACAAGCGGATCAGCTATGGTCTGATTGACGGAAGAGCAAACTAATGGAAACCTTTGACCAATTTCTTATTGTCCTTACACGCTTTCCTTTTTTACGTTTTTATTTACAGACCACTCTAGTCAACACACCATCCAATCGCAGGAGAAGTTAGTGAACGATTTATAAGGTAAGATATCTTTATTTGTTTGTTTGTTTGTTTGTTTGTTTGTTTATTGTTTGTTCCCATTGTTTTAAATTGTTAGATTAGAATTTGTTGTTTTTGCATTTTTGTTGAGGTTTGCATTTGTTTTAAAGTACTAGTGTTAAAAAACTACCAAAAGTAATGAAACCGATTTTTTTACGCTAAGGCGTGGTCCCAAAAAATGTTTTTCTTTAATCACGTTTTACGTTTGTTGTTCACTGACGTTGACAGGAAGTCATCGCTGTTTTCATAAAAAGGTGATTCCCGGCCGTTTGTCTCTTATGTATGTGTTTTTTCCTATCCAAGATGAGCCTAGCTGACAGTTTGGAGAAACTCTACAACAGTTTCAACAACTTTTGTATGTATTAACTATTTTATTTCACTTTGTAGTTTATTTATTTTTAGTAAAAGTGTTAAGGTTTATCAATATTTGCTCCTCTTAAGTCTGACAGTCGTTTTTGTTTATGTGGGCTATATCTAATTAAAAGTGGATTATCAATGGAACGGAACATGTTAAGGCTATATTTTGCTTCATTTAGATAATGAAAAAATAAAGTGACGCGTAAAAAACCAGACCGATGTAACAGCTGCTGTTGGAAAAATAAAACAATACTCAACAGTGGCATCCGTGCATAAGATTGCACTATTCCATCATATGCATATAATCCAATCCCCTTGCCTATTCTGCATCGAATATGGCGCTAGGGTTTTGTGCATGGCAATTAACAACACACGAAAGGACATTGTATTGAAGGGTGTGTATTTTGTTTTTGAGCTCGAAAAATGAGAAACTGGTCACCCCTACAAGTGTATTACTTTTTAAACCATCAGTTGATGGTTAGATACGCAACTGCGCACTACGTTTCGGGTCGTTGGACTGTTGACGATCTGCTTCGCGCCATAAGGCTGGATGCAAGTAATAAATGTAATATTCAGAAAGCTTGATCCATAGCAATTGGAAACAGTGATGCCATGACTGCTCGAAAGCGGTATGGTTCTCTTGACTCATCTGAAAGTCCGTTCCAAGCTTGTTTTGCAGCTGATATTATTTGTTGGTATGGCATCTCATTTAGAACAGGATCGTTTAAACTACTGACATCATCTAGATCGTCCTGTAAAAGGTCAGTTGTGTGAGTCCTTGTTATCGCAGGCAACTGTCTCTTCTCCAGCGCGTTTATCTCGTTGCGTTCATTGATAAAATCTTTCAGAAATAACAAAAAAGGATCGGAGCAAATGGTTACTTGATTATGGGAATCCATCATATCTGCACAGTTAAGATAGTGGAACTGAACTGAACGAGGGAGGGTGAGAAATTTGGATGCCATTCTACCCGTGTGCCTATCGGATCGGGCTGTAGCTGCTCTGTTTCTTAGAGGTTCATTCACCCGACACGAACTGGAAATAAAACCGAAAACAGGTTGCAGTTAGAGATTTTCAAAATTATCAAATGTTTGAACATCACCTCACGTATCAAACCGCGTCATGATGATGATCTCACCTATTTATGAAAATGTCAACCGCTTTCTGAAACTGTTTTTTGTGACGCGGCAAATGTTGCAATGCTTTTTTTGGAATATTGGCTGTTAATCCTGTGGAAATCGTTCTCAGCGTCGATCGAGTCGTGTTGCTGCGCTGAATGCGGCGTTGACGGTGAAGAATTTCGTTAACAAATTTAGCGTTCCTAGGATACTTGGGCATCTTTGAAAGTTAATTTAACAGAAAACCTGCGCAGCGACGTCTATGCCTACTATGATGATGAGTGTCATTAATTTTCTAAACAGCTCAGCTGATTAATCTTCATTTTATCGCCTTCTTTGTTTCAGTTTTTAATTAACTGTGTCATTCGTTTACTCTTTGAGTGGTAATGAAGCAAATAAATATATCAACTATTTATTGTACTGCTTATCAGTAGAAGTTATGCTAGCTCAGGAAGTAATGTATTAAACGTAAGTTCCTGTACAAAAAAAAAAACTGTTGTAAAATCAGTGCAAAACCTTGGTTTACAATGATTAATCGCTATACTTTCGGATTCTGAGTTGTCGTCGAGGACATTATTGATGTTTTCTCTCCACAAATGATTGCAAAGGGCCAAACGAATGTCAGCAAGGGAGAGAGGTAATTATAGTACGCGTTGCCGGGCGAATAGTAAGTCCCACTCGAGTATGAACTCCGGCCAAGCTTAGTGGAGCATGCAGAGAACCATTCACCAGAATCGGTTTTGCAGCAGCAGTGAACGACGAGAGGTTTCCCAACGAAATGGTAACCTTCTTCTGATGGTGCGGATCGAATCGGAAGGACACACTGTTTGCCAGACGCCATAGTACGAAATCATTCGAAGTTTTCCTGGTCCAAAACTTCATGTAATCGGATCCTTCGGAGGAACTGGTGGATGGATGGTCGTGCTACAGTAAGGTTGGTGGGTGTCGATAATGGGGCTGGATGGGTTGGAAAGGTTATGAAATGCCCTAGTTCGTCGGTGCTTGCTGACGGCCCGAATACTCCTTTTCATTCGACGTCCGAAGACTTTCCACGAAGAAATACATCCAGAGAGCATGGTCGTGTCGGTTTGGGTTCGTTCCCTTAATCGATTGTTTCCGTTTCCAATGTCAAACGTGCACTGATCGAGCGATACTACAACTCAGGCAGAATCGACCTGAAGGAATTGAGGTTTGACCTCGAATTGTCCAAAACTTATGTTACTGAATGCTGGAATAATGTACAAGTAGATATAGCTTATCAAATGTTGAAAATAAAATATTCATTCCTAAGTAAACAGCCCATTACGCGTCGATCGATGTTTAGTCTTTACTTCATGTTGAGTTTTTTAAATGAACATTTTATTAAATAAAGGGTATTTTCAATTAAATTAAGCTCAATTGTTATACACGTACAAACCAACAGCGTTGATAATAATGTTGTTAAATGTTATGTTAATTAATGTTAATGGTGAAGATGAAATGTTATATATTTCCGATGGCTGGACCATTAAGCTGATTTACAGTCAAGATTAACGAGGGAAAAATCTAAAAATGTCTGTTGCGTAAAAACTAGACACAGATTGAGAATAAATAACATGTTGGATTGGATTAGCTTTGTTTTTTTAGTTTTTGTTCATACTGGAATATTTCGATCTTCTGGGTTGTGCACAATTATTGAAACTGATTTTGTTATTAAGCATAAACAAAATAGACGTAAACAATTCAGCTGAACATGCTTGAATGAAGGTGTACAATTGATTAAAGTTTCTTATTTAAAACATACATTGGTTATTATCATAATTACCATTATTACACAAAAAATGCGTTAATCGTAGGAATTTAGTTGACATAACAAACGCATACATCTTAAACTAATTATAGTTTTATTTGATTGTTTTGTGTTTGGCACGAAGCGTTAAAAACTCCCAAAACAAATCTGCTAGGCATTGGTCAATAATTTTTATCAAGATTATAAATATTGTTTGCATTCTATTGCACATAATAAAATTAAAGGTGGATTATCAATAGTATTAATATTTTTTATACACAAAACTAAATCAACCGGATTAAACGTGGTATTTGGTATATTACAGCTAAGGTCATCTCCAATGAGGATTCGAAGGTTATGATTTGCCATGAAATTTCCCGTCGATTGACCCGTTTTTTTTTTTGTTCTTGAAACACTATGGGAGGCAGGCAATATATAAATAAACGCGTGCTGCCATGAACAGTCCAAAGGAAAAATTTGTTAGCAGTATTTGTTTGAGACGGAGTGAATTTCCACATTTCCAATCGACCTAGTATTCGCCTTGGCTGTATGAAAATGACCAGTCGTCATTATGCGGCCGATTGGTACAAGGTTCCAGACTGCTAGAGTAAACCTCTCCGGTTATGTTGCTAATTAGAATTAGTGGCTCATTTACCTACTAACGACAAATCATGTAGCGAAGGAGAAAACTATTGTCGCCTGTGCTCCTTTTTCTGGGGTCTTTCATCCACATGCTAAACAGATTGTCGTTTCATACAGGATTAAATGTTACGTGTAACAATATTGTAACGTTCACAGTTTCCAGGTGAAAGTGAACGATACACATTTATGACGTCAAACGACCCAAAATGTAGTTAGAGTGACCTTCACCGGTGAATGTATCGTTTACGACAAGGGTTGACCTTCTTAGGAAAGGAAACTTTCTTCACATGAGTTTCTTTCGACTTTTGGAATGTAAGGCGGAAATTTGTTACACACACTATGAATAATTCTGTAAATATCTGTTAACGTAGTAAGGCAGACCAATTGCGTGTAGTAAATAGAGTGACTTGACATTTGATAAGCTTAAAAAAATGGTACAAGAGATATGGAATATAAACGAATGAAAGCTGGGAGGTCAAAGTATATTTAGTATTATAAACACCACCTTCCAGATAGGGAACTCATTTAAATAGGATAAGTAAAGCAATTATAAAACATTTGCAATCCCAAATGTCGATAGCTGTAGCATATCTAGTCTGTTTCTTATTCACCAGACAACGCGAGATCAAGGGCAATACTGACAGTTTGGATGGTTTGTATTGTTTTTAGGATGACGAGTGAGAGTCTTGCCGTGTGGTTCACTTCGACGAGGTAGAGTATCGGAGACAGAGACTGTGACACTCCCATGCACCGTTCATTACTTGGCCATGCATTACATTAATAGCATGAAGAAGACCTGCGGCTTAAAGTAATGATCTGCGCATGAAGGAAGTCTACGCTGTTGTTGTTGTGGCAGGGTAATCTGGTTCGGTACAGTGTGTAAAAGAAAGACGTAAACTTCATCGTAAAGGCATTTCCCCCCATTTACCAACAGCCGGGTCAATGTTGGTCTTTTACCTACCAAGGGTACCTTGTGAACTTTTTCTACTCGTGCATCTTGCGACAACGACGCCGAAGTGTGTCAAGGTGAACATTTCATACAGTTTACAAAGAGACACGATTGGCGTCCGATGCAGCGGCGCAATGCACCATAGCTGGCGGCATGATACGAAGATACATGGCTAAGTTTTGCATCCACAGTCACTAACGTTTGCATCTATGTATATTCTGGCGTTAGCAAATTTTATTTATTTAAATACACATGCATGATTCTGCAGCCGACTAGGAAATACAAACAAAAACATAAAATGTAACAAACAGGACCCAACTATGTTGAACAATGACAACTTTCTTACTATTATATTTGATATGAATATTATATTGGTTTGGACGATTTTTACAAGACCGCGAAATGTAGTTTGCAAAGCTTGAGAGCATATAGTAATAAAGCAGAAAAAGTGATTTTGTATTGCTTTGTGGTTCAGAATGTTTATTTGCGTTATTTTTATATAAAACTGTCAGAATGAACAATCCATATAAAACTGAAATATAAAAATGCAGTAAATTTTCAAATAAAATAAGCCAACACCTTGAATGCGACTTGTGTTCTGTAAAAAACGATTATCCATAACTCGAATATATTACATATTTGAGTTGTGTTCTATGAGTTATATTCTTCTTCTTTTTCTTTTTTGCCACAATCGTCCTATGCGGTTATGCCAGCAGTTGGTCATACAGCCTTACTAGACTTTATTTGCTACGCAACCGGATATTCTGTCCTTGCTACGGTTGAACAGTCCGGTCGAAAATTGAACTACGTCCGGCATTTACAGGAGCCGTCCCGTCGATCCATTATACCAAGTTGTCTGTGTTGTTTGTATCATTGTTTAATATGAGAAAACACATTGCTGATAGTGTCAGAAAAATAATTCAAATGTAGG
>KB679780.1:0-17216 GCA_000349165.1 Anopheles christyi | reverse complement strand
CTTTGGCATACACTGCACGACGGATTTTGTGAGACACGAGAGTGAAGGACTAGGTAGCTCCATCCATCCATCGTTTAAAAACTAAAGACTTATCTAGAATCGTGTACACGATCCGCCTTATCTGCTAAATGCTTCCCGACTCGGAGCTGTACAATACGGTCGGGAAATGAAAAGTATTGTTATTGTTTCTTTTGTTGTTATGGTCGTTGGATGATGGATGGATGGAGAATTTTGAAAAAGGTTGAAAGAAGAAAAGAATGCAATCGCAATGCATTTATATCTCAAGGTATCATTGAAGTTGTCTTTGTTTCCAACGAAGGAGAGTGAGGTTGAGTAAACGTTGGGAAACAAAAGACGCCATGACACACAGGCTCAATATCAAGTGCACATATGCAACATTCCAGTTCCAGGGGAATAGTTGCTTAATCTCGCATGCCTCTTAGTGCCATTCAGAGTTGGGCAATAGTAGTAATCGAAAGCCTATATCCAACCTGCTCGGTCTATCCTAACCGTGCGTAAGGCGTAGCCCAAGTTCTGTCTACTCCAGGGACTCCTGCAGGACGGATTTAATGAGACGCTAGAGTGAAGGATTAGGGCCCTATCCAGCGATTGTTTATAACTAGAGACATATCTAGAATCGTACGCACGATCCGCCTTATCCACTAGTGCATTCCAACCTCAGACTGTACAATTCGGTCGGAGAATTATTTTTGCTGTGCCGTTCGATATTTTGGTTGTGCTGGATAGGGAAATTTGATAAAAGAGAAAGGAAACAGACAGTTCTTTTAAACGCCACTTCACTTGTTTTTTTGTTTTGTAAATTATGGCGTGCCTTCTGATAAGGAATCTAAACATTTGCATGTAAATAACGGCTAGAGCTCTGGAAACATTGATTGTCCTTTGTTTTTTTAGTAAAGAGTGAAGAATAGAAGAAATGCAAAAATCGAATGCCAGAACTGATCCATCTGTGCATATGGAACTAACCGATTCCATTCCGGGACCATTGAGATTCACTATGGTTCATGCATCATCCGTTAAGATGGTACCAACTTCCCCCCCCCCCTTCCCCTTGTTGCAATTTGAATATCCGAAAGCCTACATCCATCCTGTTCGCTCTCCCCGAGCCGTACGTTGTCACGCAACACGCAAGTACTGCCCACTGCAGAGCGTTCTGAAGTGAACCCGTCCTTTGGCGCACACTGCACGAGGGATGTAATGAAAAGCGAAGGGGAAGACCAGGCGGCCCACTTTTCATCCTTTGTTTAAAATTAAAGACTTATCTAGAATCGTGTACACGATCCGCCTTATCTGCTAAGTGCTTCCCGACTCGGGGGCTATACAATACGGTCGGGAAATGAAATGTTCTGTGGTTGGTTTTGACGGCGTTGCCTGATGGATGGATGGAGGATTTTGAAAAAAAGTGTTTGGAAATAAAAGGAAAAGAAAGCAATCGCAATGCTGTTATATCTCAAGATATCATTGAAGTTGTCTTTGTTTCCAACGAAGAAGAGTGAGGTTGAGAAAAAATTGGGAAACAAAATAAGCCATGACACACAGGCTGAATATCAAATGCACGCTTGCAACTTTCCAGTTCCAGGGGCATAGTTGCTTAATCTTGCATACCTCTTAGTGCCATCCAGGGTTGGGCAATAATAGTATTCGAAAGCCTATATTCAAACTGCTCGCTCTATCCTAACCGTGCATAAGGCCACGTTCTGTCTACTCCAGAGAAACTCCTGGAATAGTTACATCCTTTGGCGTAAACTGCACGACGGATTTAATGAGATACAAGAGTCAAGAACAAGGGCCCTATCCATCGTTTGTTTATAACTAAAGACTTATCTAGAATCGTACGCACGATCCGCCTTATCTGCTAAGTGCTTCCCGACTCGGAGCTGTACAATACGGTCGGGAAATTGTTGATACTCATACTCTGTTGTCCTCTCCTTGTGGATGGATAGGGCAATTTTAATGACAGATTGATAAATTCGATAGATTTGCTTCAAAGACAATTTTCATATGCTTTCCAGTAATTGCGTACTGGCCATAAAGAATGATTAGCGAGTGGTTGTGAGAAAACGACCATCTTGCAGTAGCATTGATTTCCAATATAATATCCGAAAACCTACATCCAGCCTGCTCGCTCTCTGTCCCAATCGTGCGGTTGTGCAACACTCCACATCCACTAGCTTCAGCCATATCCCTAGAGCGCTCAGGACGTGGGATAATATTTGAGGAACGTGACTAATTATGGCTCAATTCAATCGTTAGTAAAACTGATGTCTTATAATAGGTTGACGTACCTCGCTCATTTCCTACTGCTGACTGTATACCCGACTCAAACCAGTACGAAATTTGGTTGGAACAGTAGCGCTTATGATGAAACACATGGTTGGAAGCCGTAACCTTTGCTTTAGTTGTTGTAAAGCATACACCGTAACGTCATTGGTTGCATCAGCTCCACTTATTATTAATAAATTTCCAATGTAATGTGTGTATTTTTTTTCAATTCTTACCTCTTAAATTAGTTGTTCGTTTTGCGCGTTAGTAGAGCGTTAGTTGCGGAAGAAACAAAGCGAAGAGAGAAAAGAAAGCGAATGACCATACGGAGGGTATGCAGAGCAGACGACCTCTGAGAAGTGTTAGTGCCTTACCAAAATGTCAACAGGTTTAACAGAACATGCTTTTTTTCTAAGAAGTGCATCGGTTGTTTATTTTTTGTTAAGTATAATTTGCAGTTTTTAGCCAAATGTACGCTTGCGAGACGCTATAGCACAATAAGGCATTATCGTTGGCAGTTAGTTGCAGCCAGGAAAGGACACTAACGGCAGTAGTTGGTATGGTGACGGAGGGATTTTTCGGAGGGTTGTTTAATAAAACATGCAAACAAAATTAGCATACACCCGTGTACATTCATTACAGCAATTAAATAGGGCATCGTAAAATTCTCTAACATTTTCAGGCCACAATGTACTGGTTGCTTCATGTGTAGTATCCGAAAAACTTCATCCAGTCTGCTCGCCTTCCCCTAGCAAAATGCGCAAAGTGCGCGCGCGCAAGAATCCACTGGCCCACTACAGAGGACAAAAGGCATACTCTTTGGCGTGCGCTGCACTGCGGGAATATAAGGGAAGGCGAGCGTGAAGGCCTGGGACCCTATCCATCAGGTGGCTTAAAATGTAAATGTTCTTTTCTAAAATCGTGTACACGATTAACCTTATGCTTAACCTGAACTGCTAATTTATGTTCGACGTATGGCAGGGATAGAAAGCAGTGTAGCGAAATGAAGGAAAGTTAATTGTAAACAGTAAAGCGGGAAAAGAAACCTAACATTAAACAAAGGCAGTAATACTCTGCTGCTAGCGGCATCAAAACTGAACCACAGTTTTGCAAATAGAAGCAAAATGAATGATTGGATTTAGATGCTTCCTGATGTTTTAGTGCTGGGGCGGCTATCCTTTCCGAATATGGTCGGAATTCACCATTATATTTTTGTTGAAATTAAAAAACTAAATTTATATACAGTAAATACTAGATAACTGGAGTGTGCTTTCACTCCAGTTATCGAGCATGTACTGTTTATAAAAATGCAAAATGTCTGAAAATTCTTGTGCAGATGATTTTTGATATTTTATGTTCGTAATGGTACCGTTATCCTGATAAAGGCAAACGATGGCATCTAACACTAACATTACTCGCTACAGTTTAAAATGCAGTCCAGCACTGGTCAGAGTTATGGTTATTCTTATAGCGGTTCAGAACATGACAGATATTTTGTTTTTTTTATTTAGTATAAAGAAATAAGCTATTACTTGTTACGGGAAATTGCAATACGCTGGTTGGTTAGTTTCATAAACATGCCGCTAGCAAGGGTAGAGCATCATAATCTGCACACAGAATACTAAAAACTTCTAGAAATGGATTACTCTGTTCCCTACCCTACGCTGATCCAAAACCCCTGAACATCTAAACAGCTTAATCTATGCGCACACATCATATTATTACAGCATCACACACACAGACACACACACGCCATCATCAACGGCCTCGTCTACGGTTTTGGTGCTTCTTAGATCTGCCGCGTATAGATACGGCCACTGTAGCGATTGAAGCCCCGCCCGGTGCGAGGTCGCTGCGACCCGCCAAAGTGACTGGGAGGATCGCGATAGTGGCCACTGCTGCCAGCACCGCCACTACCACCTCCGATACTCCCGCCGCCACTAGACAACCCGTGACCGAAATGCTTACCGGCACCGGGACCGCTTCCACCGCCAACGCCACCGCCAACACCGCCGTCGTGCATTTGGGAAGATCCGGACGAGGACCAGCAGCTGGAACTACCGCCGCCACCATTGCCACCGTTTCCACCCCCGTTGCCACCGCCGCTACCACCGGGCGCACTCTGCCAGTGTCCACCACTGCCACCGGGACCACCGCTACCACCACCGGCTGAGCCACCTCCAGCACCACCCGATCGGGCACCACGGTCGGAGAAGTTGCGTCCCCGGCTACGGTTAGTGCCGCGGATGGTAATAATGTCTCGCGACAGCTTGTTGTAACCGGTCGGTCCGGTCGGCTGTGCCCCGCATGTTTCGAGCGCGAGAAAATCGTCCACATGCAGCGAAGGGGGCCGGGAAGTGTTCGGTGGGCGGGAGCGGAACAGATCACCGCGGGTGGTTGGTGTGCGCGAAAATCCACGGCCTCGTAATGGTGTTGCTAAAATTAAAATACAAGCACGAAAGAAAGAGAGAGAAAGGGCGAGAGGGAAATCAGTTAAAGTGCAATAACACCAAAGCACAAGATATTATAAAACGGATTGGATTGAAAGTTTTACCAAATATTTTCTTCTCCGGCCGTCCCGTGCTCGGTTCCACTTCCACGCGACGGGTGCGGAAGCACGGTGCCGTTGTGAGTCTGTCCCGATTGGAGTGGGGTGACGCGGACAGATGCAGCAAGCGTTTGCAGTCCGCCGTAAGGTTCGTGTCGCCGGACAGGCACACCTTGGCGAGATCCTGCAGATCGCACGGGATCTGCTCGCGCTCCAAATCGTCGTCGCAGGGCGTAAAACCGAGCCAATCTGTTGCCTTCAGCTGATCGTCACAGTCTTCGCTTAGCAGGTAGACGCTGCGGGAGCCGTATTGCGTTACGATACCTTCCGCCTGGGGCAGCGGATCGACGGTGACCGCACTCCAGTCGATGGGCGGCGTACCGGATTTGGCCGCCGTTGCCAGCTCGATCTGGGTGCGCAGGAAGCTCAGATTATCCTTTGGGCTATCGGTAGTTATCGTTTGCTTCGGTAACGCGGTAGTAGCAGCTCCGTTCAGATCCATTGGGGTGGATGTTTCTTCCCCTTGCTCCAGCACCTTCACCTCACCCTTGTACAGTTCCATCAGCTCATCGATGAATGGAAGCATTCGGGCGAACGCATCTTCCTCACCGCCCTCGCCCAGGGGCATCAGCTGACCAAGCTGTTCCAATGGCAGCTTGATCGTACGCTTCGGCAGATTCACACAGCCGTCCGTTTCGAAAGCAGCGAGCGAGCGCCAGAGGTCACTCAGCAGCACAAACAGCGCCCGGTACGTGTCCGGGCCTTCCTTTGCCTTGCGCCAAAACTTGTGCATTACCGCACACCATCCATCCCGTTTGCGCATCAGGTTCGACATCAGCGTGACAAAGGTGGTGCTGAAAGGAGGTTAGAAGCAACAGAAGAAAAAAACATGTAAATAGTGTACAAATTGTAAGCACACACAATCATATGAAACTAAAGCCAACACTTACTCGTGCTCGGTCAGTAGTAGCATGGTACGAAGCGCAGCCATCAGCACGCCGAGCCCAATTTCGGCGCTGGTCACGTTGGTGGCGCAAGCGTTACAGAATGCTTCAATGATGTCTTTCGGGGGCAGCGAGCAAGCAAGCTGCAGTGCCGGATCGGTGGTGTCGCCGAACATGAGCGCTATCTCGGCATCGAACAGGCTCTGGAACGTCAGGTAGATGTGCTGTTGCGTTTGCTGATGGGCCGGTGTCTGTCCCGGATTGAGCAGCACACCCATGAGAATGTCCATGATGCGGCCGGGCAGGATGGACAGCACGGAAATTTTGACCGACGCGTGGCAGACCAGTGTCGCGAGGAAGCTTACCAGTCGGGCGTGACTCGTGCTTGCTAATCCGCACGGTAGCAGCTGCTCCTGCACGATCAGATCGGCGAGTGATTTCGAGATCAGCAGCGTCATGTTGGGAGCGAGATCGGAAAGCTGCAAACACACCCGGCTCAGGACGGCAAGCATGGGTGTGTAGCTGGAGGTACACAGTGTCTGTATCAGTTCGCCGATAGCCGGACTTTGTGGGTGCAGATGGGCAGACCATAGTTGACGTTCTTGGATCAGTCGGCTAAGTTCGGCTTGTGTCAGGGGTTGTCGGCAGTGGATGGGTAGCGGTAGGGGCAGCAACTCCGAGAACACCAACAGCCCGGGCAGGAAATAGTTCGGCCCAGCCAGGGTGAATCGAACCAGCTCGCCCACCATCTGCGTCCAGAGGCTCCGATGTACGTTGTTTGTGTCGAGTCCTTCCGGTGGCGTTGGTTGCGTGTAGGCGAGCAGTATGCGGACCGTTTCTCGCTGCACCTGGCGTGCGTCGGGCCCGGCAGCCGCCACCGACGGTACGCATTGCATCAGCGTGTAAGTGCGTAGCAGCGGCTCGATCAGCGTAAGGTCACGGAACTCCGTGTTCCTACACTCGATCAGATACGTGACGAGCTTGCGAAGGATGTAGACGAGCGGACAGAGCAGCTGGGTCAACAGCACGCCCTGTTGGCTCGCCAGACTCGATGTGTGTATCGCTGGCTGGTCAAAGTGATGCGTCAGCTTGTCGAGGATGGCCAGCAGCAGTGCCTGCCCGTCGGCCGAGTAGAACTGGAGCAGCGTGTACTTGTACTTGAACTCAGCGTGACCACCCGGCTGCTCGTAGTCATCGTACGGCGGTATGCCCAGCAGCCGGACCAACCGAAGCGCCGTAATGAGATCACCGGGAAAGGCAGTAACGTACTCGAGGCTGCGACGCATCAGCTCCACCAGCGGTCCGACGTCCATGTATGCGAACAGGTCGTGTAGCTCGAGCGGCTTCAGATAGACGGCTAGCTCCTGCAGGGTGGCGTGCACTCCCGGCTCGAATTGTTCGTGTTGCTTCACCAGCGCGAGTAGTGCCGGTCCGTGCTGGGCGAGGTAGCCGACGGCTTCCCCGTGCCGCACGGTACAGTCCACCAGATCGACACAGTAGCCAACGATGGGCGATCGATGCTTGGTCGCGGCAACGTTGGCCCCAATACCATCCTCCTTCGTTACCGTGCGCTGCTCCCGTTCGATCAGATCCAGCAGCACCGCGAGATTGTCGTCCATCGAGAGTACTTCCACTACGAAACGGCGCCCGGGACCGCACGAAAGCTCGTACAGGGCGTGCAGGTTGTCAACCAACCTATCGCGTTCCTCCTCTAACTGGTCATTGCTCGTAGCGACAGCGTCTGCACCACGCACCACCGCCAATCCCGTGCTGGCAATCGCGTCCAGATGGTAGATGGTCTGCACCTTGTACACCAGTTCCACACCCAGCAGCTGCGGGCGGGACAACTCGGAAACGTGTACCTCGTCAACGGTCAGTGGCGTTACCGGTGCACTGCTCGACTCTTCGCAGCCCACACCATTGGTGGCGACGGGTAGACGTTGAAATAACCACCGGAGCAGCAGGTTTGTGTATGGCAGACTATCGACCAGGTAACGCAGTTTCGGTACGCTCTTGAGCATACAGGCGAGCAGGTTGTAGATGAGCTCGCACAGGGCAGGTGGCGTGCTGGGCAGATCGAGCAGCAACACCATCGATTCCACCAGCCGATGTATCTTGAAGAACTGAACCACCGTCCGGCTGACATTCAGCGACGACGCAATGTCCTTGTGTATCTCGAACTTGGCCGACACTGGAAGGAACCGCTTAGGCTGGGCGAGTGATACCTCGTGCAGTGAGATCGCACTGGTCAGCTCGGTTAGCGAGCTACGCAGCAGCTCCATCAGCTCCTGATCCGTGCGCCTTTGCCCGCCGTGCTGCGTAGCCTCGACCTCCGACTGGCCACCCTCCACAACGCGCACGTATAGCTGCTCGACGGTCGCGTGAATAAGCTCCAAATTCTCGTACAGTGATATTTTGCGCAGCAGCGACTTGAGCGCAAAGCTGATGCGCGTCGAAGGATTTTCCTGCAGCAGATCTAGCAGTATCTGGTAGCCGTTGTAAGAGGGCGACAGGAAATAGTGCACCGCACTGCGCGTATCCAGACACGCGTAAATCGTCCTTATGATCATCAGCTTGATCGAGAGGGCCATGTGCGGTTGGGAGTACAGTCCGAGCAGCCGGTCGAACAGGTTAAAATCACCGGGTGCATGCTGCAACAGCAGCCCTATGAATGGTTCGTGTGGACCGAGAAATTCTGCCAACCGGATGCCACTCTTCATATGGCGCAGCTTGAACGCCGGCTGCGGCTGTACCATCGCCCGCTCAAAGTCCAATCCGACGCAGATGCAGTTGACGAGCCGATCGGTAATGCCCGGCCAGTCGGCTTGAATCCAACTTTCTAGCTGCTGCTGGAATGCTTCCCGCACGTCATCCTTCACCAGCAGCTGACCAAGCACGTGCACAAGCTGTTCCGCGTAATCCACGAAGCGTTCCTTCCATTCGGCACTTTCCCGCTCGAAGGAGGCGGTCGCCGCCCGGCCATACCGTTCCTGTCCGAGAAGTTGCTCAACCTGGCGGAGCAGCTTCTGCTCACCGACACCCAGTAAACGGACCTGGTCCGGTGTCTCTCCGGCAACGGTGCTCGAATGTACGTATCGCTCAAGTGTAGCGGCAAACGGATCGAACTGTTTGCTGAGTGGCTCGTCTAAGTTTTCATACCCGGTATTACCTGCACCACCGGCAGTGCCGGCCCCGCCCGCGTTGCTACCGGTCGCTCCATCCATATCGTAGTCAAAGTCTTCCGGAATCTCTTCATCGCTCAGAATCGGCTCGAACTGGTCCGGCACGGAGGCAGCGTCCTCGTCGGGGAGGGTTGAAGCAACAAGAGCAGCAGCTGTTAGCATGGTCGTCGGGGAGGCAACGGGTGTCACGGAGACAGAAACTGCATCACACACCGCCGATGATGGTGCATGTACCAGTGGCAGCGGTGACACAACACGCTCTACTTGCTGCGGCTGATGGTGATGATGTGACGACCCGTGCTGATGCTGGGTGCTATGGTGCTGATGGGAGTGTGCATGCTGATAGTGATGGTGACCGTCCCGTTGATGATGGTGGGACGAGCTGCGACTGGAAGTGGTGGAAGAGGAATGCTGTTTCACCGACGAAGGCGGATGCTGCTGCGGCCGGATGCTTTCCATCGCCGGTTCCATGATCATCATCATATTGCGCTTGCGATTAGCGTACTTCCCATTCGACCGGTGGAAGCTACCGTCCAGGTCCATCTCCTCATCCAGATCGTCCTCCACGTCCTCGACATCGTCCACCACCTCCTCCTCCGGAGACGATTCATTCCTGTCGGGCGATCGGGGCCGGCGCGGTGAATCGATCGGTGAGCGGGGCCGCGGCCGTCGCTCCTCTTTCTCTATCCTCTCGAACGATGGTTCGCGACGCAAGCGGTCGTACGAACCGCTGCGCAGCCTACGTGAGGATCGATGCACCCCCGATGTTGAGGGTGCGGGTGGTGGTAGTGGTGGATGGGAGGGCGGCGCAACCTGCGGCTGCTGCTGCTCGATGTAGTCTGGGCTGCGCGACCACTGGTCACGCTGCTTGCTGCCTACTGCACTTCCCAGCCCCACACCAACACTCCCGCTGCCGTAGTCCTTGCATAGGCTCGGCGAGCGGGAGGAAAACTCTTCCCGGCTGCTGTGACGCCGGGCACGGGGCGACCGTTCGTACTCATATGGTGCAACCGGTTCTGCCGGCCGACCCGAGCACACGCCCTTCGAGCGCTTCTCCGCCAGCGGCGGCTCACACTCCCCGGGCAGTATTTTGCCCGCCTCGAGCGGCTCGTAGATCGGTTCCGGTGGACTGGCAGCACTGGCCGGCAGCGGGTGCGTGATGACGGCTGCGGCTGCAGCAGCAACACGCCGCGCATACGGTCGCGGATCTTTTGGTGCGTCCTCGCTGTCATCCTCCGGGTATTCCTTCTGCACGAACACCGTCTCCGCTGCCGTCACCAACCCGGGCAGCGGTGGCTCCTGTATCCAGTCACCCCCGGGACCGCACGACGGTTCCGCAATTCCACCACCGTGGTGTAGATGATGATGATGGTGGTGGTGCAACAGGTGATGATGATGATCCGGTCCGACCAGTAACTGCTCGGTCGGTTGTGGCGTTGTTTCGCGCGGCGACACGATCGGTTCGGCAATGTTCGTCGTCAGGATACCATACACCGCGAGTGTCATCGTCGTGTACCATCCCTTCAGCACCAGCCCGTCCGTTGGGATGCGGCGTACAAACTCCTCGCCCGGGCCCGTGCCCACCCCCGGACCGCCGCTACACTGCAGATGGATGCAATTGTTCTGGTTGTACTCCAGCTCGCCGAGGCTCTCGAAAATCGGTGCGCCCGGTTTGCCGAGATCGTTCACGTACAGCTGGATATGGAAGTTGGATGGGTTGGTGGCGCCCAACCGGACGCCGCCCGGAAAGTCGGCATGCACCCGAGCGCCAAGCGGAATGATCCGCACCTCGGTAATGTAGACCGGCTTCGGAAACTGTACCAGATCGAGATTTTGCTGCAAGAGAAAACGCCGAAACAAAATGGAAACAGAGACAATTAAACTTAGCAAAATGTTGCAACATGGTAAAGGAGATTAAAGAAAGCGCAGAAAACTCAAAACCGAGCGTCATGACGCTAAAACATAAAATCTGCCGGGAAGCCATCCCGTCGACGATGCGATTTTTATTGCTGCAGCAGCGTCCCTGAAGTTTTACGACTCTTTTACCGATTGCGTTTTAGAGCATACTTCGGAAGAGTCATCACTTTTCTCTTAGCTCAAGTTGAAGGGGGAAGAAGAGTGAAGAAAGAAGAGCGCTTGAATGATGATTTCATTCCGTGGCAGACATTCTTTTCTATCTCTTGACGGCCATTTTCTCGAAAGTTTTATGTCTTTAAACGACTGACGCGCTGTAAATGGTTTGATCGGTGGATGCTGATTGACGATCGACGGGAACAGTAAAAATCACTGTCCCAAGACGACATTTGAAGTTGACGATGCTTGAACAATGCCCAAGATTTAAAAACAAATAATTTTCTTAAAACACTCGATGTTTCACATTCAACTTATGCAGCTCCACGTATCACATGTAGTTAATACTCACCCGGAGGTACAACGCATGGGTGATTCATTTGCCTACACTGTTTTTTTAATCCCCGAAAGTAGGCCCCGAAGTTTTAATCTAAGTAGGCCCAGACATGCCCTACGCTCAAAATGCCGGAATCAACCGACGCCGAAAAGATGAGATAAACCAAACAAATCAAAAACGCATCACAATCACAGTGCTTACCTCGTACGTGTCATGGGAAAACGTGTCGAAAAATAGCAATTCCGGCAATTCGGAATCCATCATTTTGCGGAACCGCTTACAACACACAAAAGGGACCTGTCGGATGGGTGGTCCCTACGAGCTTCCCCACACGGGCACTTGTAACGAAAATTTCAGCACTTGCCAGTACAGTCGTCCCCCAGCGTTACAGATGCACTCGGATAGGCCATTCAAAATTCCGCGCACCGTGTGTGTGTTTTCCCGACTTCGCTTTTCCAAACACTTTGTTTTTTCAGTTTTATTTGCACTTCAGCAGAGGGCTTCGTTCGCGGATGTAGGACGCGCGTTTCACACAGCCAGGAAAAGAATGATGGCGGCTCGCGAGTTGTTCAGCGTCATCCGAAGTCGGCGGCCGAAGGCGAATTGTCAAATACCGGGTTTTGCTGCGCACTGTCAAATCGCGAGCTGTCACTGTGAGCAGGAGCGTCAAACATGTAATTAGCAACAAAGTGATTCACAAAATTACGTTTCTACTTTACTACAAGGAAATCATCATCTTCATATTTATATTAAAAATTTCTCCTTTTCAGCAAAAGCAAAATTGTTCGATTAATTGTGCTATTTAAAGCAGAATTATAAAAAAAAAACTATATGCTATAAATGTTCCAAAGCGATCGCCATAATCGAAGTTTAAAAAAGCCGTTATCTCTTCTTTTCAAATTATTGATCTGTATATTCAGCACAAAAGGATGATTTTGAACA
The DNA here is from genome assembly GCA_000349165.1 of Anopheles christyi. Classification (NCBI taxonomy): domain Eukaryota; kingdom Metazoa; phylum Arthropoda; class Insecta; order Diptera; family Culicidae; genus Anopheles; species Anopheles christyi. Next base: position 4,913 of record KB679780.1, on the reverse strand, counting down.
TTTTGACAAAATTATTTTCTTCCGTCCTCGTCGGCATTTCTGACTTGGATGATGGTTTTTTGCTCTTACCAACTTCCTTTTGCCCTATTTATAAAATTAATTGAAACGGAAATTTTACTATCATAATGCTGTTAGTTGAAAATAATTTAATTCCGTTTGAGCTAACAAATAAATCAGATTCAAGGTTTAATCCTCTCTTAAATTGAAAGCAAATGTTTTGGTTGCTGTTCACGCTGTTTCAAGAATGCGATCGTAATTTCTTTAAAGTGAGAAACTTACAGTTCGGACGCATCCAGTTAATTTACATGATAAGTAAGCATGGTAAGCAAAGAAGCTATGCAATTCTAAAGTACATTTATGATCGTAAATGCGCAATTTTTCCTGGCAAAATTTTGTCAAAAATGCCGTCTGAATTGTATACAATTATTTCATTATTAAATTAATACAATAAATGATACATAATGAAGAAATCAATTGAATCAACCAACTACAGTACAACAATTTCAAATTTAATTCACGTTTTACGTAGAATAATTTATTTCCTTCGCTTTTAGTACGGCTGGTACAGTATTCTAGGAACTACAAAGGGAAACACACACACACGTACACAAAATACTCAATCTTGCTATCCTGAATCTCCTCGATGGTAAACATTACACTGGTTTAGGTTTAACATTTATTAGCACTTCCGCATGGAGACGCTTACTTCGCTGATGTAATTATATCACATTTCATACACCCATCGCGTTGTTTGAACAATGCTTGCCTTCTTTTTTCCTCCTGGCTGTCGGAAATAATTTCATCCAATACACACCAACTCATACCTCAAGTAAGACTAGTACGGATAACTTGCTGTCTGCTACTAACCGCCGACACCTTCATCAATGCAACTTATTTTTTAGGCAAACCAAAACATTGTTGCAGGATGTGAATCCTTTTTTTTTAATGGACAAATATGTAGTTTCAATGTGGGGTCAAATTAATTGTAAAAGGGTAAACGGGTAAAGGCATATAAGTTATTGAATTTCTGCGAGAACTCGTTGAGGGTGGTAAGAGTTTAGAGTAGGTACATCCTCATACATCATGTACGAGGCACTCTAACAACTAGTTGATAATAATAATAATAATAATAATTAGAACGACAAAACGTAAATCGTACATAAATAACACAAATATCGAGGCACTCTTTTGGGGCGAGCCCTCGGAACAGGGATGGCAACAGGGGTTTGTTAAACAATAAAAAAAAAGCGCCGGAAATTAAATTTCCATACCATTCCTAACATACACTTCACCCTTCTCTAGCTCTCTCTTTCTCTATCTCTCTGTCTCTCTAAATCTGTTCTAACATTTCTCGGAAGCGCTACCCCGTGCTCATAAGTTGTTCAGCTCCTCTGAGTTGAGGATTTCAAAATCGCTATCCTCGTCCGCATCGGTCGATTCGCCATCGTCCTCCTCCTCATGTACGGTTTGCCCCCGTAGCGCCTGTATCGTGCTTCCGAGCGAAACAACCGACTGAAGAATACTATGCTGCTGCGATGGCTGCTGCTGGAGTGAGCCCGCGTCCAGCAAACGCTTGTACACGGTGTCAACCAGGACGTTGCTGGCCAAGCTGGTGGCGCTCATCATCAGCATCGCGTCGCCGGCGGGCTGCTGCTGCCTGCTCCCGTTACTTCCGGGCCGCCGGCTCACACCGTCACTGTCGTCGTTAAAGTTGAGCCCCCGCGACATATTATCGTCCGAGTCGGATGAACTGTTCGCGTTAAAGTGGCTGCTCTTGAACTCGATCGGCTTCTCGGATTGCTTCGCGTGTGATCGACCAGCAGTCTTCCGTACCGCGGGGCCCTCGGGACAGAACAGCTCATCGCTGCTGGAACCGCTCAGTTCGGCCGACTCGAAATCGTTGCTGCTCGCTTCCGGGATCAGCGTCTTGAGGTACAGCTCCTCATCCTCCTCGGCGCTGTTTTTGCCAGGAGCGAGACCCTCGATCAGGGGTGTCGTGTCTGCACCCTGCTCACCAACCTCGTGCAACAGGACGCGGTTTACCTCTGTTAACTCCGGTACGAACTCGTCTATTTCCTGCTCTGTCATTGTGTCGTGTAAGCCTGTCGAAAGAAATCCGGATAACAAAGCGTAGCGTTAAAACACACTTATCTCCCCATCTCCCACCACATCCTCCATTTACCGAGAGCAGATACTTACTTGGAGCGAGGCTGAGCGGCCCGACCACACCGAACCTATCCCAGAACACGACCAGACAAGCGCCGGCCAGGGACAGCCATAACGGAAGCACGTAGCAAACTAGAAAGATGCTGGTCAGGATGCCGACTACACTGCCCACCACCATACTGATCGGTCGAGTTGTTCGCAGTGCCCAAATCTTGCTTCCTAGCTCGCTCAACGGTGAAGTCTTTATGGCTTGGGACAATGATGGCGCAGCAGGCCGATCCCAAAGAAACCCTATCGCAATAACAAACAGTATGGTGATCGGGCGAAATTCGGGCCTTTCGTTGCGGGAGAAAAAAAGCATTAGTATGACGAAGTTGCATTTTACGTTTCACGTCCATTGAGCTACTTTTGAAATTTACTTAGCTGAAGGACGCAATGAGCGTTAGAATCGACAAACGACAATAATCGACAGCTTAGAAAGGATCTAGACCCTACTGAACTACTTTTGCTGTTAAGTAACCACAAGACCTTGGTAAGAGTTAAGAAGAACAAGCTACATTCGAAAGCTTAGATACTTCTGTTGAAGTTTCCCGAGGCTCAAGGTCTTGGTGCGAATTAAGATCTAGTGGGTAAAGGTCTCTCGAAAGCTAGAATTAAACGTGCACCGAGAAACACGGTAGACAGACACTTACCATAGCATGTGAAGTACGTAAATGAGCAACATCGGACTGACGATTCCACCGGCTTTAAACCAGACAATGGCTTGCTGCATCCCTCCAGCCATTTTCGATAACTTTTCCCTTAATACCTTCATGCTGCAAGAGAAAAACAGAGAGGAATTCACCCGTTAGCCTGAACCGTCAAACGTATTTTTACGGAATTTTTCAAATCACAGTTGTGATTCTCTGGTAGCTTTGGTTTGCTCTGGGGCCAAACTGTTAAAACACCCGTACTGTTGATGAGTATCGTAAAAACAAAAACAACACGTCAAACATACACAAAGGGCAGACATTCTGGTGCGGTGGAAGATGCATGGTGGTTGACGCATTTCAACGGTTGGGGCGCGCGCGGTCCCTAGGCTGTGCTACGACGCACATGATGGTGATGAGATGGCTTTGTTTTTTGCTGTTTTCGCATTACTTTTCCTTCCGTTTCGACGCGCGTGACAGTCTCGCGGGCAGGCTGTGACACTGTTCTTTGCGACGAAGACAACCGTTTCCGTTCGCTTGCTTAGTCATGCCGCCGTGAAAAGGGACCGGGCATGGTTGGTGCGGCGTGCGAAACGCGCAAACATCTCTCGCAATTTTAAAAATAACTGTCCATCGCACCTTCTCCCCTGTCGTTTCCACCTCCTTTTTGACCCATTTTGTCATGGTTTGTTCGGGTTAGGGCGGGTGAAAACAACAAAGAAAAGGTATTAAAGTGCTCTTAATGGATTGAGGGGAAGTGGGAGGAGGAGGGGGCTTCCTTCGTTCTCCCGTCTTTATGTTCCGGAAGGACACGCCGTGCACGGTGGTTCGTTTGACGTGGAATTTTGGAACCTTGTGCGAATTCAGCATTATCGAAATTGAGGGCAACCAGACGCAGGGCCATAAAATGCTTTATAAACAAAAAAAATGTCAATCCGAAATTGGTACGCGTTTATTTTGCGCCGAGTTCGAAAAGTCAACGTTGTAAACAATTACATTTTGTATCGAATAAGACCCCATCCTTCCTTCCCTAAGCACTCGAGATCGAATAGTCAGCGTTGTAAACAATTACATTTTTTATCGAATAAGCCCCCATCCATCCTTTCCTAAGCACTTCCACCTTTGCTATACAAAAAGTTCGGTTCAGCAAAAGACGACAACAAAAACGGGTGATTAGTCGGTTCGGCTCGATGGTGGATACACGCCCGCGCTGCCCTTTCTAATTCGCAACGCATTTAATGCGCGTGGTCACTGCGTATATCTGGAGCGGATGATAAGGGCAGGGTAATGGGGTGGGGGTCACTCGCGTACACTAGAAACACACCCACAACAACAATCATCACACCACCCGTCAACCCGATGGCATTGGCCTTGATTGGTGGCGGGTGGCGAAACGTAATTTCTTGTTTACCAACTTCGCCGTTATCAGCGCTAACGCGCTGGATTCCCGGAAGGAAAGGGTGAAAAGGGAGAAGACGTTTCGCAACAGGGAGAGAAGAGAATACTGATTGAGTAACTCACCCACCACCCTGGGGGAGGAAGCGAACCACCCCGTCACGAAAATGTCACTGTACGCTTTTCACAACAAAGAATTCACACACACACACACATAAGGGTTGGGAAGGAAAATGGGAACAGGTGGGAATTGATCAAGAGAAAGAATGCACAAAATATGCACACAAAAAGGGAATGAAACTACTGGAAGTAAATAGCACAATGCACACGCACATATATATGCACACTCACGCACAGTCACACACCATCTAGCCCACTAATTTACCTTCGATTTCGACAGCACGGAAGCAAATAGTTTTTGTTGTTGTTGTTTTTCCTCTGTCCTTCTATCACCTAGTTTTACTGGTTTGTGGCGTGTTTTTCTGAGCGAAGATTATAGTTGATCGTGTGTTGTGGTGTTTGCTGGCAGCACACAAATGGCGCACAATCGAATGGCATCATCAAGATCGGAGCTGTGTCAGCGAAATTTAGCGCGCCTCACTACACCGACCCCCCCCCCCCCCCCCCCCACCCGGAGAACGATATATTGGTGGTGGGTTAAGA
>KB679769.1:0-17226 GCA_000349165.1 Anopheles christyi | reverse complement strand
ACTGTGGAACATGGATTATGCGGAAGGATAAATAACTATAAAATAATAAACAATAAAGACTCTAAGGACTAACAAGTTATCTCTGATGATGATGTGTATGTGCGTGTGTGTGTGTGTGTGTGTGGTATGTGAGTGTATGTGTATGTTAATGATTTTCAGTTCATGATTGCTGGGTGAAACCTCTCCGTTAAACAGAACCTGCACTCCTGTGTGTTACAACAGTGCCGACCGCTGTTATCCTCCTAACAAAGAAACATTGCATGGTGGAAAGAATAATTGAAAAACGCACACACACATACACACAATACATTTTCACATCTTTGTAGTTCAGTGAAGTTCACGAAAACTAAACAACATTTAGAAGGGGTCAAATTTTGATGGAACTGCTTTTAGGGTAATTTTACTATCGAGCGTTTGGCGCGCGCAAAAGGGCTATCGGTCGGCTTGTCGCGCACATGGTCAGTTGGCCAGTTATTTCATGCAACCGAACAGAAGAACACTTTTGAAAACTTAATCACACAGCTACACATTCACAGCTACATAAAAATACATAAACACGATACGTGCACTGCATTTCCATACGTAATTAACCAAACAATAAAACCGCTATCGTACTAGCTCTTATACGAAAATACTATTCACGGAATGAAATCCCAAGGTATACAGACACCCACACAAAATCGCTCTTTTTCCACGGCACAAAACAAAAACAAATCCGTGCATCAGAAACAAAACCCAAACCCCACCTCCAACGCTCAGAATAGGCAGGATAGCATTTAAGACGGAACACGGTGACGGTACTTAACCAGAACAACAAAAACCACAAACACACACAATATAAGCCAACGGAGCGGCCATAGCGAGCGGCTCGCCACCGTGCGTGGCAGGTACTTGTACAATTGTGACATAGTAAATCGTAACGAGTAGGTATAATCTAATTCACGATCTCTGTACGAAGAAAGCTAACTAGAATTTGATGAATTCACTATGTAGAAAGTCGTAGAATAAAGATAATATATGAATTACAAACATGAGAATAATTCACATTTCGCTTCTGTTTCTTTTACCAACTATTATGTTCTAATGGAACTGTTGAGCGGATAAGGGGTAAGTTTTTTGTTTTATACAATTCAAGGGCTGTATATTGAATATACTTAAACAGAGTTCTAGTGAAGAATATAAAGAAACAACCAGTCTGAAACCCTGAAATGTGATGTCCTGAAGACAGTCCTAGCCGTCTTGTCTGATTTACATTGTATTACCGGCTTGCTGTATTATGTTGCCAAAAATTGTTTACATAAAAGTGCTGATACTCCCTGATAAGAATATTTCGTAGGCTACAGCATTAAAGTTTACTTTTATTTTAGTTGCTTTAATTAACGAGAGGAAAACTTTTTAATTGCAACATTGTAAGGGTTGCACCTAACTCTCCGGAGCAATCAAAAGCAAGGTGAGGTAGGTAACAAGCTGTTGCTCTTGAAATTTGTGCCGAAAAAAGTCAAAGTTCCCCTTCACAGAAGGGACAAATATAGCGCCTGCGTACAACCAGCACCCGTCTAGGGCGTACTTTTGTGTTCGATTTTACGAGCAATAGTTCATTTATCACGGTCCGTCGGTAAAGACTAGACATCGTTTTTTCTCGTGAATAATCGTTACAATACTACACTTGTTGCCAGCGAATTTGTGTAGCAGAAATTGTACTATGCAGTCATATCACCGATGCATGCGATTGTGATCATTGATACAAAGTTCATGGAATGTATTTTCCATGATTGTGAAAACAACAATGTATGAATGGTGAATGGTAGGAATCAATTGTGAAGAAAAGTGGATGAGCATTCACACTGCCCTTAAAAACCATTAAGTACACGGTAAGAGTAAACGTAAGTGAAAATGTTTATTAGTGATGGAAGATAATGAGTGCCAATGATTTATGTAGTTTGTTTAATTCTTGTTTAATAAACAAAACCTTAAACAATGCCTTGTTCCCATAGAAACGGTCACAAACTATAAACATCGAGGCACAAAGAAGCATTTGGACGATTCAAGAGAAATTACCGGCAGTGTAACGCAAATTGCCTACTTTTAGGTGTTTTTACTTTACCAATATGTTCAGGTTCAGGTTTTTTTTGCATACCGCCGTGAAGTACAGTTATTCATTTGAGATGTAGATGAATTGAAGGGTTAATGTTTTCATAGCATAAGAAAGCTTAGAGTACAATGCTCTATGATATTATTCACTAATATAGCGCATTCGTCTTGTTAGGCAGGATTCAATTAATCATAACCTTTATTTGCTTTATTTCAGCCATCCTTTCAAGCGCAAACTAAATTAAATGCCACAGAGCTAAGATGAAGGCTCTGATCGAGCTGTCTGCACTTTTATTTCTCTCTGTAAGCGGTAAGTAATTGTGGCCATTCATTGTGATTGTTTGTGCTTCGACAATGATCCTACCCATCTTTCAGTGGCACGAGCGCTCGAAAAGCGTAGCGTTTTCTACGTCAAGCACAACTCCACCGAGAAAACACAGAAATCGATTTCCTCCAGCGATGAGAAGCCAACCCGCTGGCTGAAGGATCACGATGCGCCCCGGATACGTCCCCACTTTAGTCTAACCAAAACGTCAAACTTTTTGTTTGACCTGAACCGGTATCGATGCAATGAATCGTTCACCCCCGACTGTATCAATCGCACGGTGATGTTTCGGGTAAAGATTATTGGTGAGTTACGCAAGCGGTTAAAGGAACCGTTCACGGACGGTGACCACTATCAGGTACGGTACGGTCGTCCACTCGAACCGGTACCGAGCCCTGTATGCCGGATGATGCGGGCCAATGTGCGTGCGCTATCCTGGAAGGAACCGCCCTTTACATGGAATGAGATCGGTAGCTATCTGCCAACAAGCCCACTGTTCGGTGACGTTACCAATGGGAGCTGTGTCATCGTTGCCAGTGCAGGTTCGTTGAAACGATCGCAGCTTGGTTCGTTCATCGATGAGCACGACATCGTGATGCGCTTCAATCATGCACCTACGGAAGGGTACGAGGCGGACGTCGGTTCAAAGACGACCATCCGCGTGGTTAACTCGCAAGTAGTCACGAAACCCGAATATCGACTGCTGACGGCACCACTGTTCCGGAATGTTACGATCGCTGCCTGGGACCCCGGGAAGTTTGAGCAAACCCTTTCGGAATGGTACAGCGTTAATGAGAGGTACTGTGAGGCTTGCAAACAGTTATGGACTAATTTTGATGTCTTTATAGGTTAGCAACTCCTGATTTCAATTTGTTCGAAAATTTCAAAAAGTTTCGCAGCAGCCATCCACATTCGAATTTTCACATCATAGACCCGCGCAGTATCTGGAGGGCTTGGACTGCTCTTCAGGATCTAACGCAGGCTCCAATACGAAAGAACCCTCCAACGTCTGGGTTTATTGGTAAGCTAAGCTTGAACCCAATTTTTGAGGCAACAATCATTTCTGATCTTCATATTTCCAGGGCTAGGTCTTCTACTGCCCGTATGCCGATACATAGACGTGGTCGAATACATTCCAAGTACTCGCATGAACGGCTTGTGTCATTACTATGACGACGAGGTAAGCCACTTCCGGCTAGGCACTCCTGCTACAGCAATCTTCCTCATTATCAATCTTCCATCCCCCAGCTAAACCTCGGATGTACGTTCGGTGCGTGGCATCCACTAGCGGCGGAGAAGCTTCTCGTCTTCCAAATGAACTCCGCCGATGACTACAGCGTCTTCCAGCAAGGCACCGTTCGCATTCGTACCGATCAGCTAGACCGGTGCTAGAGACACGGGCGACGACTTCCGGCACCTGTCCACTACGATTGTCGATGAATAAGGAGCAATGGAATGCTTCCTCCTCCTCCTCCTCCGTCACTATGCTGCAATACAACGCAAACCCCCCAGCCGCCCAAGCAAAATGTCGTCGTTGGTGCGAAACAATTAACAACGGTACGAATTAATTAAGCAATTCAAATCGACAGCTGAGGTCAGGACGGCGCGTGCCCGTCTGCAGGCAGAAAAAAAACCGACACACATCGGCATTAGACATTCCATCCAGAGCGGGTCCATCGGCAAAGGATTTGTGTGAATCAAGATTAGAAATAAAGAAGCCCAGCGGGAGAGTGAGAGAGAGAGAGAGAGCTCCTAACAAAAACGCATCAGTTCTTCCTCAGCTCGGACGGCATTTTGCGCGTGGACGTGAGTGTATATCGAATTCGCTGACATTTACACCCGCCATCGTAGCGGTCGTGGAACGAGAGCAGCAATTAAATGACCACGCTGGAACGCTGGAGGAATTTTGCACCATCCAGCGTAAAAGGGCGTTGATGCGCTTAGAGCCACTTCCCGGCTGGTGCGAAACCTTGCAGTTATTTATTGCATGCTCAGCGTTCCGTTCGGGGCACGCGGTGCAACGACATCGATCGACTTGCGATCATCACCCAAGAAGTCAAAGCATCCCACAAAGGGGCAGGATGATGTCCCTCTCGGGTGTAAGATTTACAACATCCAATATATTTTCACTGAAATTTTTACTACCGGAAGCTACCGAAGAGGTGAGCGAAGCTGTAAATCGGCTCACTTTTATCGCTTGATCCGATCGCAAGCACATGCTGCATACGCAGCTGACCGAACGTGTGAAGCCACTCAATGTGGACCGGCACACCGAAAGAGATGCACCCGCAGTCTTTTACGACCTGAACTTGGCAAGTTTTACGAGTACTTTGTCTAGGCCGCAGAGTGCGCCGTGTCACGGTACAGCGGGTGATTGGGGTCGATGCTAATTAGCTGCATGCGTAGTGTTGTGCGTGTTTTTCGAGGGACTCTTTTCGTACCAGATAATTTGATCCTTCCAAAGCTTGTGTAGAGCACGTTATGTTCAATTGTGCATGTGCTCTGGATAGTAATGTAATTTTGAAGGTTTTTGGTGCTTTTTACAAGGAGGACAGTTCTCATCGGAGAATAACCAGAACAGCAGTCGCATTGCTACACATCAGTTAACATTAAACATAAACTGACCTGCCATTCCAAGCTCTTTCGTGCAGTTTTCGAGCAATTTAAAAGTAAAACATTTACAATTTCTTTAATGTCTGTTTCATTTTTTGCACATTTTCAATTTTGCTTCAACACCCATGATTAATCTCGCTCAAGTGCAGTTATTTCCCGTCGCCTCGGTAAATCCCCCTTGGTAAAACATTTTTCGGCACATTCTTGCTAGCGCTTAAACGGGACGAGATCACCTATTTGCGATTGCTGATTCGGCTTCTTTCCTTTTAATTAAGCAACGAGCTATGAATTTCAATGCATTGGTTTTAAATTTCGATAATCCAAATGAATCATCGGTACGGATGGTAGTTTGATTTGTTTTATTTTTTCTTCTGATGAATGATCGGCTTCTCCGTCACGTACTTAAGATCGTGAGCAAAGGTTCAATGCTTGCGGAACAATTCTAAGGATATTAACACTCCATCAATCCAGAAGTAAACGTTCCATAACAATGCAAGGACACACTACTGTTTGTCAAAGCTGTTCCGACAAGCTGAAGGAAAGAAAGAAAAAACGTCTTTAGTTCACCGTTTCCCAGCAAACTGTTCTTGAGCTGCAGGGAAGTAAAGAAAGCATTTCAAAGCGGAACAATCAGTCCTTCGGCGTGCATAGTGATTTACGGGAAAAGAATGCTGCTCATATCCGCTTGGTGAAAAGATGCACCATATCGGTTTGCGTTGACAACCGAGATCACCTGTCTGTCTGTTTGTGGCTTGATCACAAATGGATGATTTATGTGCCTTTGTTTGTAAGTCGATCTTTACTTTCTAGCCATTTACCTTCAGCGCCGCTGCTTAGAGACAGGGTGGGCATTCGTTACATCTGCCGCTGTACTACAATTTTATGGCCACATTGCTTCACACAAATGCTTTAACTATTCAACAGAAGCTGCCCAGAAGGGCATTGCTCTGTGTTGTTTATTGATTTGCATACCAAATATTGTACGCGATCGTTCTCACACGGTAAGAAACACGTTCGTACATAAAACCATTGTCGCGCGTTTTCTTATCACTTGTCACCTATGCATCACATGAATTGGGTTATTCCATGCACTTGAATTTTCACCATTTCTCAATTCTTGCCCGAGGCTGCAGGTATAAACCACCTATTCGGTGGTTTGTGCTGGTTTCATGACGTCACCGATGTGTCAACCTTTCACGATCATCATCACGGAATCTGCATCCCACCGTATGATCTGTGTCGGGGTGAGATGAGAAATCTCAGCAATGTTGATCTCACTCGTCGTTGTTTTGCATCTCATCGTGTTTTTGGGTTGTGCTGTGGAGGAACGCATGCTAATGGTTGTGTTTTCTCTTGCGCTAGGGGAGATAAACAAAGGCAAGTTGACTCTCCGTTCTCATTTTTTCTCATACGAACGAACGACTTGGTTCGCAAACGACAGTTCACTTTGAAGTGCAACTATGGGGCGGAGCTTGGTAAGAATATGTTTGAACCCCACTTATTTGTAATTACTTCAATGCAATTTTCTATTAGCTGTTTTTATACGTCTTTGTCATTGTTTTAATTACAGTATGACTGAACTTTGTCTTTAAAAAAAATTTAAAACTATGTATCAAAAACAGAAACAATAGAGTTTAAAAAATGATGTTTAACATTCCAAATATGGAGTTGATTATAAAATGTTATGATTTTAAAAGGTTAAAATAACAATTTCTTTAAATTGTCACAAAAAACTGCCTTATTTTATCATTCTATTGAAAGCAGTGCATTTTGAAATGTTCCATAAAATATATTTTTTCCCTAACTTTAATCCTTAAAATTACATGTTACCTGTTACTACTGCTCATAGTATGCCTTTAATAAGAAACAATTATTTATAAATACAAGTACAATTATGCCAAGCATTTTCTCTGAAACCATTTAGCCTTATAATAAATTATACTACCTTTTTCGTTGTGACAAATTAAATCTAAATTTACCTCTCACTTATTCAAGGACATTGAACCATCCTATTTCTAAAAATGCACCGTTAAATGATTCCATCACTTCATTTATGGCCACCGATTCGGTTCGGACCATCCCAAAGTGCATACCGCCCAAGTCTCAGTCTCACTCACCGACGCTCTCTCCACTCACGAATCTCACGTGCTCGTACCGATCCCGCTTGTGGGAGAGATTTCTTTTATAAATATGTTGCGCTCCACCTTATCGAGCTTCAATAGATGGTGAGTGCCGTGCCGTTCCAGTAGTCGCCGTGCGTCGCGAGTGTTTGCTGTCCATTGGTTTGCTTGTCCCCGCTTGTTTTTTCATCATCATACCTTCCCATCCCTCGCTCCAACCGGACAGGTCGGTCGGTGTACCTGTGCACACGTTCTACACCGCGAGGACACACGGTAGAAGCGCAAACGGGCAGGCCACGGGCGTACCCGTTTCGGTGTACCAAGGAAGCCGAATACTTACTACTGCCTCATAGTGATATTGGTTGTTTTTTTGTTTTGTTTTTAAATCGTTATTTGCTTTCTGGTTTGAATTTTTTGACACCCAAATCAAAGCCAGTCGCTCCTCAGTGTAACTGTATGAGTGCGTGTATATGTGTGTGTTTGTGATAAGCTGAAAAGAAGCCAGTGAATCAGTTAGTATCGTCAGGCAAGTGTTGCCAGCCAGTGTTATCGGTTAAAGTTAAACGCAAGTGACTCACACCGTTCACCGGGCTGCTCCATCGACGAACAGTCGAGTTCGTCGCTTCGAGAGAAAGAAATCAATCCAGCACGTGTCCTTTAGTGTGAGTGTTTTTAATTAGATTGTTCTTACACACAACAAAACTCCATTTACTACTAGTGATAGGTGTGCTAAACGAGAAGACAGAGCAAAACAAAATGAAATGAATTGCAAATGAAATCACCAGTGTGATCAACTGGAACCGAGAGAAGGGGGAGGGGGGAGAGAGAGGTGACGGGAAGTTCGGGCGTGAAGTTGGCAAATCTTCTGTTTCACAGCGGTTTAGCTTTAGCTTGTCTCGTGAATTCGTTTCGTTGCGTTTCACCATTAGCGCCGAAGTTGATGAAAGGCTGGTGATCGATCTATCAAAACGCCCGCCCGCCAGTGTAATCGTTCGTGCGTGGCGACAAAAATTGTCACCGGCACAAAATGGGAGATCATCGGGAATGGGGAAAACGGGAACAGAACGGAGAGCGAAAGTGTTGTAGCGCGAACGATTCGCTCGGTTACGTGTAATATTGTAAAGCCACTGTCATTGCCAAATAGCTGGACAGATATGAGCCGCTCCATGGCGGGGAGAGGGTGAGAGGAAGCTTTCAAAATAGCACAGATAATTTGATTCGACATGAAATTTGATATTTCGCGACGCTTTCTTGAGAGTTACGGAAGTCCGGCCCTGTTGGTTGCGACTGTAAAAACGTCGCGCGTTGCGTTAAAAATGTAAAAGCGTATAACACAAACGTCACATTTGAATTGCAACAACCCACGCCGAGATTGTTTGGTAGAGTGACCGCAATCTGCAATCCGTACAGCACCTTCACTTGTGATAACCTCATTTGCTTGTTCTATTCAAACAATCGGTGTGAGATAATATGAGTCTGAGCGTACTCGCTTATCAGGAAGAAATGCTAATGTAAGTGAGGCAGGGCATTGCACATTTATTATTTCTTCCTAGCACAATGAAAAATCGCTAAAAACGCTAGCTCAGTTAAAAATCATAAGGAATATTAAGCTTTATTAACCTGAACGAAAAGCAAAGTAAAATAAAAGCAACCTACAACAATGTGAAGCTACATGCAGCCTATACAAAACCTCACTTAAGAACTCCAAAAATATTCCGACGCCGCGTTACTATAGTGATCACACCAAACATATTTGAGAAATGAAAAAAAGGGACGGAAAACGACATAAAACACGAAAACAGTTCCCTGTTTGTTGCTAGCATGGTTCAAACTGCTCAGCACTACTTGTGACCAAAACTGTCATATTTGCTTCACCTAACAAACATTTCCATTTTTTTTTTTTTCTGAGTGTGCATTCTGAACTCATTTTTTGTAGTTTGTGTGTAGCAAAACAGAAAAACAAAACAAACCAGACCAAAAATGCATTCACACACAACCAGACAAAATGCGAATGCATTTCCCCGCCAGCAGTAGAATGATTTGTTTTGATAAATATTCACCACACGCCGGGACCGTGGGAATAGCTAAACAAGAGTGAGACGGGAAACCTGTAAATTAAGAAAATGCAATCTACTAACAAGATGCAGGTGCGAAAAAGCGTAAACAAAACATGCATTCGCTAATCTTATTAAGCGACGCATTGCTGCGATTAATCTTGTGCGGCGATGGACAGCATCGTCAACGAGAATGTCCAGTTGTTAGTACCGCCTGTAATCGATCGTGTGAGCTTATTTTTGGAGTTCGACAGCGAGTCTCGACATTTCTATTCACGTCCACCCAAGTTTCCATCCAGTTTGCTCTCAGTAATAGGAAAGAAGAGCGGGGATCTACTTTGCATGCCTTTGTCCGGTGCGACTTATCGAGCGAAACGTGACCGAGCGTGTGATTCCAGGCTGCACGGTGCGATGTTTCCGCTCACGCAAGATCGCAGCGCTAGATCGACGTGCTGTGTGCTTTTACCTTTGCATGAGTAATCTCATTTACTCGTTTCCTCACCTCCGCCCTTTTGGGGCCAGAATCAGGCTCATCTCATCTCACGCGGGTTGCCCCGCTTTCGTTTGTTTTCCCACCAGTACCAGTCCGGTGCTCCGATTAGTATTCCACCTGACGCAGTCGCAGGGCGATGAGATTTGAATATATTCTCTGTGTACCGGCCCTAACTGCCCTTGAGATGCGTTAGACCTCGTTCGGTGCGGTCACTGAAGAATCGCTCATCACTTCCTTGAACCGAATTGCGTACCTCCAATCTCGTCGCTTACCGTTTTGTTTTTTTTTTTTCGCTAATGATACGCTAAATATGGTTCACGACAACGGAGCGTGTTGGCCGTGACTGGAAAACTTGATCCTTTCCCGGGGCCTCTGCTTCCGAGTGTGCCTTTTATGAGAGGGACGGTGTTTGCACGCTCCTCTAGGTTCCGATCATGGTCAGGCAGTACGGTTAGGACGATGCTCTGTGATGCTTCTTAGCACAGTTCGTTCGTTTGTTCGATTCATTTCTACGCACTTACCAAACTCTGGAAGTCTTGGGAGCGGGTAATCGGAATTCTGAACGCAGCACCTTCTTTTACGCATGTTGTGTGTATGCGTGTAGCCATGTTTGATCGCAAAAGCAGTAAGCTCTGTACACACTCTGACCTGTCTAACGTCCTTCGGGTTCCTGGGGTTTGCAACGCTTCATGGGCTGCGAAGGATACCCTTACATGCTTCAGGGTCTCAAGTCTACAGGGGCTCTCGCTGTGACGACCATGTGACGTCAAAGCAAAGCCGACCTCCAAGCAGGCAGATCAGGAGGGGTCCGTGGACGTGAAGATAATTTTTACACGGAATTAGCAAAATAATTTATTCCATCCCGATTCCAAGCCGCTTCTTTGTATGCGCGCTCAGCGATGGATCATCTTCCGTGGTGGACGATGACAGTGAGTGGTTGGAACGCTTTTTGCACTGTTTGCACTGGAAGTGACAAGTGGCCGACTCTTGTTTTGTTTGTGTGTGTATGGTGGCTAATTGTTGTCGTTTCTTTGTCTCACATTACCTTTTGCATATGCTCGATGCGATCGTAAAGGGAACGCCGAACCACGAGCTGACGGGTGCGTTATGCAAATAAACTCATTACCCGCCATTGAAGTGAGATTTTGTTTTCCTTTCCGCACTGGTTTTGGAGTTACCAGTACGAGTCTGGCTGTTGACCGTTTCGATAAAACATCTGCAAAGGTCTTTCACTTATTTCGTGCTGATCTGCATACAGAAACTGTACAGCTGTAAAGGAGCTGTGGAAGAAAAACATTCACAAATTGCACAGGAGTCTTCGGCCTGCTGTTGATAAACATAGAGGTAAAGTAATTTTAGAAGTTGCACACCATGCTCAATTGCGGCTTTGAAAAAGAAAACAACAGACCAGTCCACCATACACAGAAAGCGAAGTGTTTGCATAGTTGTGATACTAACCACGACCAGACCTTAGAATAGATTAGATAGCAAGAATCACCTGTCGGGTTGGGTTTCGTGTAGGTGAGGCTTCCAATTTCGCAAGCTCCACACATTCCCGAGCAGCTACGGCTGGTCGGCTGATAAGATAACCATAGCACCAGGCACCTATACCCTCAGCAATCCATTCCGCTTCCCTCGACATTTTCCATCTTGGGTGTATTTTCTGTGTGTTAGTTAAAAATAGCGTATCAAACAGTTGTCCCTCAGCCAAACTAATCTCTACCCATTTGGAGAAGGTAAGCGAGGAATTTCGGTAAACCAGACCACCTCAACGCAACCAAACGTTGGGCAGGAGGGGGCACGATCGTTTTCCGAAGCGTTTTAGGTGTTATCTGATCTGGTTGCAGTCAACCGATGAATGTCGATGTCAACTTCCGCACGGTGTGGTACACCTAGAACGGAAGAAAAACCTTGACCACCGGGGGCGAGTTGGTCTCACATGGTTGCACGCGGCTGCTGATAATGCATCGCGATCTTATCCAAAAAACATAGAAACAACAACCCTGCACACCCCACCAAACCGTCCCGCGTTGATCCCGCAGCGTTTACGACCAACGGATGTGTTTAATCGGGATCGGAAATTTTCCTACTTTTTTCCTGCAATTTCCCGACATTTATAGTCGGGTGTGTGTGCGAGTGGGTTTTTTGTTTGTTTGCTTCTCTGGAGCATCAGCAGCAACATACAAAAAACCCATTACTACAACGGTGGTCATGGCTGGAGGCAATTAGAATTGACGTTGACTGCTCCCGTTTAAATTGCCATCCCAGTGTAAGTGCGCCCCCCATTACATGTGTGTGTTAGGGTAATGGTGGTGCTGTGATGGCCTTCACCGTACGTAGAGTACTGTGTCGCATGATGATTGTGTGGTAAAATATTCCAATTTTTACCACTGGACATGGAGGTGGAATTTGAGGGTGAGCACGTTGTTTAGAACATTCTCATCCGCATGACTTGCCGGTGCGGTTTACCTTGCATTGGGTAATATATTTGATCAGTCGGTTTTGCTCCCCCGTTCCAGGTTCGATTTACAATGTTGATTGACATTTTTCCTGCAGCACAGTTTGATCTAACGATCAGTTTTCGTTCTTAATAGAAATTAAGAAGATTTGCTACTTTTCATCGATTTCACTCAGCCAGGAGCATTGTTTAGGAAAAGCCACCCAATTTCATCCACCTTCACGCATGGTGCACTTCACGGTCGCACGCAAAGGGGGTGGTTTTTTTTTCATTCACACCCGTCCACTCACCCATTCTCCCGCGCGCCATCTTATCGTTACAGAATCTAGATGCTGGACTAAAGCGAAGCCTCCCCACCCCATTCGATCGAGATTACAACCAATTGCAATTAGTACCAGCAGCGCTACCAACCGGCCCACGACGAGCAAGTGCGCGAACCTGCCAAACAACACATCACCTCACCACCCCGTTTGCACACAACAACCACCAAACTCAACCCGCCCAGTGGTGGGTGAGCCCCGCAACGAAACAACGTCACGATGCTACGCAATCACGCACACTGGATACGGGCGCTAGCGATCGTGCTGGTGGGTGCATGTGCAACCGTCACTGCCTCTCCCATCTCGACCACACCACAAGCAGAGGTAAGTCGGCAAAGGGGGCAGGATAAAAGTAAGTGAATCTGGGGTATTTCACTTTTCGGGAAGAATTATTAAAGATTATTAAACTTGCTGAAGCTGCTAACGAAGGCTAACGATCAATCTGTAGCAACGAGCCGTCGTGATCTTCTGGCCAAGCGCGCATCGAGCTGGAATTAATTAAGCTCAATTCTATGTTGCACAGACAGAGGGTGGGCTCATTTCAATTCCACACCCAAATGTGTCGCTCGGGTAGAAAACAGGCCAATCTGTCTTCCAGGATGGACCAGGCACCTTTCTGGGGTTATCTTTAATATCAACGTGAATGTGAACGTCTCTGCAAGTGTGGGTTTTTGCGTAGGCTTGGGTGACAACTGCAGTTTCAGCTGGTCCTAATCTAGCTGACAGTTGGCCGTCACTCGCCAAACGGTGATCGGTGAGTGAGGTGTTACACTCCGCGAAAGGCAGTTGTAGACAAGGTCAAGGGTTGGCAATAGGGACTGTCACCGATCACTTGTGAAACAAGTTTCTTATCGTAGGCTTAACGTTTGCAAACGACTCGATCGGAAGTGTAAACGCATTGGTATATGCCATTGCAGGGTAGTTTGAAGGTATGAGACAATGCTTTTTGTTGTGCAAACCCTGTGTCGTACGTGCGACATGGTTGGGATGTGTAGATTCACCACATGCGCCACAAACAGAGTCAGCAGTCCAGCCGTATAATCTATTTTTAATGTCCTCCTGCACGAACATTGTGTCGGTGCCTTTGTTTTCGTGCTTTGTTTTTTTTTTGTTTTTCGTTAAGAGAAATCCCCCGTTGCTGTGCTCTTTTTTTTTGTTGCATTAGGGAAGGTGTAGCGTGATCGGACTAGTTGGTCGTTGGGTTGGTGTTAGAGTGTTGTTAGCATAACTCTAATCACTAGATCACCTTTATGTACAGAGCTGATGCTAAGTCATCGATACTTGTCGATTCATTTAATATTGACATCAAATTAGATGATTAGACATTCTGTGGTGAGTGTGAATTAATAGTGTTTTTTTTTTAATAATTTATGTCAAAGGATATCACACAAACGATTTGTGTCATTTGTGGTACTCAGTGCATCATCATGAGTAAATGATTCATGCTGGCAGCGAAATGTCGTTAGTCGTTTAGAGTTCATTGTTCTCTTTTACTTTTACACTATCGTACGAAGGCGTGGCATAAATATGCTTTTGAAGCTTACAATTTGTATTCCACTGATTGGTTATAATTTTAATTTGTCTTACAATCAAATCAAAGAGAATCAGAAACACAATTTATGTGCGAGTTCAATTGCAGTTCTTCCTGGTCATTTAATCATCTCATAACATGAAACCACATGTATATGTCTCAGATTAATGTGCGTTGAATATTAATCACCCACCTTCCTAGAATATGATGTAAATTCAGTAACAAAAAAAACGGAATAAATATCAACTTTATCATGTCGTTTAAAGGCTATAAAAAAACCCGATTCTCAAGAACACTTGCGTAGCCCAGAGCGATCGCTTCTAAAAGCTGGTAAAGGTAGAGGCCCAGTAACTGCTTCAACTACTTCACTGCAGCCCACAAACCCGTCGAACTAAATCGTCCCTAAGGTTACCTGATGGCCATCGCTCGCCTCAGCTCATTTAAGTGCGCCACGTCGGTCATAAATTCTGCTGCAATTTGTCCACTTTTTCTAATAATTTATGTCACGTACGTAGGACCAGCGGTGAGGCACGGTGCCCTATCGGTTGAAGCTTCCCCTTTTGGACGATTCCTACGAAGCAGTGAAGCCTTCCCAGCTAGTGTGCAGAAATTATATTCTCATTGAACAACCGCATGCGACGACACGGTAAATCTTGCTGCTGGTCGTTGTGTCCTCACGGCATTCACATGTTTCAGTTTATGGAAAAGGACATGGCGCGAAGTCTCAGTATGCCGTACCAGTGGCGTGCAGTTACGCGCTGGAGGCCTTTCGACGTAGTATGTCCTTCCCGAAGGAGGCTCTTCTGCCATTCGGCACAACACTTTCTCCAGTTATGTTGGCATTTTTTAAGTTGAATTGAATTCTTCTTCAAACAAACGGTTAGAACAAAGGATCCACGCTATCAAGAAATGTCACCGCAGGCATATTAATGGAAAAATCTGTCTTGTTTCGGTCCTGGTTTTACGGTTCATTGCTGTTCGTAAACTATTTTTAAGGCTCATGCATTGTTTCGAAAATAGCTCCTCCGGTCCGGTGCAAAACATTCCATGTGCTTTAATGTTTGAGTTTTGCGGCAGCTTCTTGCCTAGCACTAGGGGGCGCTGTTAAGTCATAAAACCTTGTACCACGCTGATGGCCTACTATGATGAACCGTGTCCCAAGGATAGCCGCCAGCCTGTGAGTTGTAGGTCACAGGGAAAGCTTTCTGTCAAAACAGGCGAAACAGCGTTATATTCAGTCATTTCAACACGTTTTGAAAATAGAAAGAAGCTACAGCTGGCACGTTCATGCTAAACCAGACGGAGTCTAAATTAACCTTTCTACTCCGATTTAAAAATACTTCCCGCACGATGCTGCTGTAGCTGCTGGACAACGAAGCGTTCTAGGAATAAATCGGAATTGCAAGCAAAGCTAACATTATTTCAAGTACGGCACGAACGGGTCATAAATTAGCTCCAGCAATATTAGTCTCCACTGTCTGCGAGGTCGGCGAGAGCCCGTTGTCCGAAATCCAACCGCCACGAGACTCGGA
Source organism: Anopheles christyi (assembly GCA_000349165.1). Lineage (NCBI taxonomy): Eukaryota > Metazoa > Arthropoda > Insecta > Diptera > Culicidae > Anopheles > Anopheles christyi. The sequence continues at coordinate 1,689 of KB679769.1, read as the reverse complement.
ACAAGTTCCGGTTGAACTTTACGTTTCGAATCGCACCTTGCATCGATTTTCTTTTCGGCTGTCGGCCGACACGATGGGACGCCACAATGAATGTCACCGTCCGTGCCCTAAGACTGTTAACCTCGCGTTGCTTCTTTTTATTTCTCTCCCTTTTATGGTATTGCTTTCCCTTCACAAGCAGGAACATTGAAGAGACCCAGCCCTAGGTCAACGCTCCCACCCAATTGGACGGGAAGTTTCGTCCTGTTTTGTATTGTTTTCGGGGGTTAAAAATGCCGCCGTTGATTATGTTCCTGCCTTTCTTGCTTTTTGTTTTTGGTTCTTGTTAGTTAATCGAAATTCTCACCGTCCATGTGAGTCCAGTGTCGTTCAATAACACCTCCTTTTATCGACCCGTCGTAAGCCAGGTGGTTAATGCCATTCCATATTTGTCCCTGACTAGCTGTAAAAATGCTGCGAAACATTGCGTGACTTTTGGGCCCAGGATACGTGTGTTCTATTCGTCCACTCCCCAACATCAGTGTGGAGTAGCCGACCCTTTGGTTTTTGTCCAGTAAACACACCAGTTTCCCGTATGTAAATCGGACATTTTCGGATCGAACACAGTAATATGTAGTGGAAAAAGAGCTACCCATCCACGACTCCTTGAGTTTGGCTAACGTTAGGCATGAATCGACATTCCTCTAGGCGTCTTATTGCGCTTCGTTTAACAAAAATTGAACAACCACAAAAACAGTGCGCTTCAAACACACACATAAACACGGATTTCTTATGCTAGTGGCTAAATAATGCTTACTTTTAATAATTTGGTCACCAATCACCATCCCTCCCGCCAACAATACACGACGTTTGTTGTGCGGCTGTGACGTCACGAAACGCTCCATACAGCGAGACTTCTCCGATGAGTCACGCTCCGAAACCGGCTTCGGTGCGCTTGCGTTTCGTGCACAAGATAACTTCTTCAAGCAGCAACAGCAAACTCTGCCGTGACTACTCAAATCGGCACCGTTAATCGCCTTCTGCCTTCGGGTCGTAAAGCGAGTGGACTTTCCTGGAAGCACGCGTTAGTAATCGCTTTGCGTTTGGTGCCGAAGAGAAGAAAAAACACGAAACAACGTGCGTCTTCTTTCGCGATGATGATGGTTAAATTTTTGGTTTCTATTTCCTTCTTGCTGTGATCTTGAACCAATTGATCTGAAATTTGGTTTCAAATTTGATTCCATTCATAAATGATACTCATCCCTGTAAATTGACGAACATCGTGAGGCATCATTTTCGAGAGAAGTGAAAATCAATTTTAAAAAACATGTTTGATTTTTTGTTACATTTATTATGAATGCTCTGCACTTCAATGGTTCAAGTTATTGTAAATCCATCTCATTGCAAGTAACAACCGATGTTTGATCAAGCAGAGATCAAACACAAAGCCGTGTTACTCATCGCCAATCCATAAGAAAGCAATCCCAGAAATGATCTCTGCTGGTGCTACCTCCCAACGTAGCATCTGGCGATTTCTCGGGAAAGTTTAATCAACCCACACGATACACACACCCCCTGTTAACGCATGACAAATCGTACCGAAATGATTCAGCAACCCGTTCATAGAATAAAGGTACTATTGCCTTCATCAAGCTGCAACACGATTCTACACTATTTCCACGGGTTGTAGGGCATCGGTTGAGAAGTGCA
>KB679758.1:0-17307 GCA_000349165.1 Anopheles christyi | reverse complement strand
CCATGCGGCAACGTCGTTTTGGACAGAGCAGCACTGTCGACCCACACAACTTTCATAGTTAGCCTAATTTCGTTAGCACCTCAACACCAAAATAAGGGTTGACTTACACATCCTACCCACACCTATGGTGGTGGGTATTGAGACATTCAACTTCAACCCGCTCACCCGTACACTGTCCGGTCGCCAAACCCCCCCCCCCCCAACACAGGGTTGATACTTACGATTTTTTACTGTGTACGCATCGCCAACGCCATTAATTGCCTGCCTGCTGACACCGACACTGTTGAGTGTGGTCGTGCTACCGGCACGTGATCGCCACCCCTCACCCGTACCGTTCGATTTGCCACCGATCGTGCCGTACACGCTGTTGGAGCTGCCACTTCCGGAGCCACCGCCCTCGAGCTGCCGGGCGTACGAATTATCAGCGTACGCGTGGAAACAGCCACCCAGCAGTGCGTTCGCGGCCGCCTCTCGCTTGCAGATGAACGTGTGACACTCGAGCACCTTGATGCCGGTCGTACGGCGCAGGATGGCCGCAAAGATGGGCGGATGTTGAGCCCGTGGCGTGCGTGCGAACGGTGAATCAAGTGGCAAAAACTTCGGTTCCGGATTGTTGTTACCCCGTTCGGGGATTAACACCTGCCGGACGGCGGCACAGTAGTGCAAGGAATCGATCGGAAAGAAGCGCGTCACCTGCTTACGATTTTCGTCCACATTCTCAAGAAGTATGCCATTGGACCAGACGCTTAACCACGAGTCGATACCCTTCGCCCCGATCGCACCCTCAGACGGGTACAGGCTGCGCAACGGTTCCTGGATGCCCTGCAGGCCGTCCTTACTCTGCCGGGGCACAGCACTGCCCAGGTACAGTACCCGGCAGCGACAGATCGGTGTCGACTCTCCCATCGTATTTGTGTCCTTCATAAGATGTGCTGGTTTGCCCTCTGCCACACGGGTGTACAAGAAACGGTCTGCCTGTGTGTGTTGGTGTGCAGAAGGCTGCTTTCGGAACGGAAAGCTACCCTACCCTTCCCTAGGATCCTTTTGTGGCTGGTCACCTGTTGTGCACCTTCACCGCTGCAGTTCCACTGGTCACTCTTACGCGCACACAGATAGCGAAACAGTACACTGTCGATGCACTTTACACGATCAAACGCATAAACTCTACACTACACACATTTTCTCTTGAACGGTGTTAAAATCTGTGCAATCTGTGCTTTCGCTCTAGAAAATGAACAGAAAAGGAATTAATCCTACATACACTTTTCAAAATGTTACCACATATTTGTATCCCACTCAAGAAACCACCTGTAACTTTAACTACTTAAAAAAACATCATCCAAAACTTTGAAACACAGCAAAACTACGTCTGATTGTAGAATTATCTTGCAGCCAACTTGTGACCGAGTCTTCAAGCAAACCGCTGAAATCCCTAGACCTTTTTTCCACACCTTCCACTGTCACGACCACACTCAAACAGGCAAGATCTTTTCCATCACATTCTCTCTCGCACAGAAATATACACACACCAACACACCCTTGCACTACCATTTATCACCAACACCGCATTCCAGTTACTTCTGGTTCCGTCTCAAGATAGGTTCTGGGCCGCTTGCTTTTCTCGCTTCTGGAGGCATTGAAATCTTTTGATTTCCAGATCATTCTACGAGTGCACAACCGTCGCTAGCATTTACAAGCGAAACAAACGGCACACCACGTCAGCAAGATTTAACCAGTCACATAAATCATGATGACATTTTATTGCCTAACTTAAAGCTGTGGTTCCTTCCACTAAAAACTTCACACAAAAGGCGATTGCTTGGGTTGGTGCTGTCAAAATTCGGAACTAGCGTTAATTGTTTCGTTCTGGCCAAACATTCACTTTCCAACAATCACTCGCACGCAAAGAACTAATGTTTTGATCTCTTTCACTCAAATCACCTTGTAAAACTGGACGGTGATGGGTTTTCACTCGACCCAATGGTTCAGCACCCAGAAGGGACCCTGGTTTCTATATTCACTCTGGACAACACACGCAGCACACGCGGACCGTGTGTTGCCACGGCAAAGGCTCACAGAAAAATGACGTGGCTGTGATGATTTTACCTGTCCAGATTCGTCAGTTGGTTTGCGGTCGGCTCGCCGTCGGAAATGCTTTCAAGGGGTGAATCTAACATTTGCTTTCTGTGATTTGTAAAAATAAGGACATACAATTTAAGCAAGTACTGTTTCTTGAATCAGGAATTATTTATGATAAAATGTTTGTTTGGTAAGGAAATAGCTATGTTTTGCGAATGTAAAAGCATAAGCCTTAAATTTGTGAAACCTGGTTTGTGTTGTTGCTTTGAATTCAACATACCTGCAAATATAAATCAATTATCAGACTATTGAAAGTAAATCTGGAAGTAAAATAAGATAATGTATGTATGGTCGGTGATATTCTGACAAATTTAACAAAATATCTACCAATAAATGCTTCATTTATGTTTGTATGACTGCTAACTTTTGCATAAGAGAATTTATATTAATTTCATCAGCTTCTACAAAAATTTAATGCGTCAAGTTTCCTGAACTGCTTCACTCGTTTTAGCCCATAGTGCGTGTGAAAATGTAAAGCAGAACGATCGAAATGTATGTTACAAACGGGGAAGAAAACAGATACCGAAGCATACCGAATACTGCCGAAGCTTGAACGAGGTTTCGAACATGACTTTCGAAGATGACACATTCAACATTAAAGAAACATGGCATTCCTACCCCTTTGAGCAGTTGGTTTTTTATTTCTGTTTCTTATCAAACAAATACAAATACTTCTACATAAACCAGTTTTGTATACGTCGCCGTAAATGCAATTTCTTCCCAACATAATCTTGAAAACAATGCCTAATGACATGCTCTTTATGTTGATTAATTCTAACAAAGATCAATTAATAAGTCTCGGTTGATATATTTGCGTTAGCTTCCTAGCTTCAGTATATCTTATTCATTGTATATATTCGATCTATCTTCCAATTTATGTTTATTAAATCTTTCATGTTAAATTATGTTAAAATTAACAATACGGCCTAATCTGGCCGTTCTTCTTGTTTTAAAAAAAATCATGTAAAAATTCCTAAAACTTGTCTCAACAAACAATAACTTTCTAAAAATCATGAAAATAATAAATAAATTTACGAACAATCTAATGAAGTACAGACATACATGAACAAAATCGTTTTAAATCCAACAGAAGACAACAAAAAAAAAACAAAAAAAGGATATTTTCATTGCCAATTGTGTTTAAAATACTAGCTACAACCCTTTTTTATTATTTGCGCGCATATATGCTTTTTATAAAGATGGATAATATTGATAAACAAATAAATTCTTCCGTGCTAGCAAAACGTTTGGCCGAAACAAAACCATGTCATGCATCATTAATCTCTTAGGTGACATATAAATAAGCGAGGTGAGCATGGATGCAGCTGATCACCTACTTTAATCAGCACTCAGTGCTAATGTTTAATAATACACACACACACAGACAGGTCAATTACCCATAAGCAGCTCGATCGATCGCTTTACATAATGCGCGACACATGTCAAACCACGCAGAAAGCTTCGATTTCGTCGACTAACTGAAACGGAGGGCGTCGCCGCAGGAAAAGCCGTGTAACTCCAAACGCGCTCCGAAATCGTTCGCTTGCGCCGTTTTCCTCGAGTGGAGAAACTCTGGTCTGGCGCGTACGGAGCTCTTCTTTATCGTACCGTCCACGCACTAGCAGTTTTCCACCCTCCCCACTCACGGTTGCAGCGATGCACCGATTTGTACCGATTGCATGGAACGCAGTAAGGACCGCTTGCACCGCATGCCGGCACCGTTGGGTCAGTGCAGGGGGTTTTTTTTTATGCTTCTCTCTCGCTAGTGGCTTGTATCGCACACTAGCAGAACAGACGGGTGCAAAGGGTTGGGAAAATTTGCCCTTCCCTTCCCTGAACTGGTGGCGAGTGGTAGTGCCCGTGTTACGATGCTTTATTCTGGGGGCTCGCCCTGAACGGTTGAAAATACATTTTTCGCCCATCAGTTTTCCTTTCAATCCCGTCGAGTGAAGTCGATCGTTCCGTGCGCGGTTTAGTGCAAGATGATAACACTACTTTTGCTTGGTTTCGGGGCCCTATCACTGTACGTGTACTGCAAGATCAAGTTTAAGTTTGCGGAAACGATCCCTTGCGTTGAGCCACTGCATCCAATCTTCGGCAATGGGCTAGAGTTTGCGCAGAAGAACTCGTACGAAATTTTTAAAAGCCTTACGCGCGCCTACAAGGATAACAAGCGCATCTTTAAGCTCTGCTTTGGACCGTACCCAGTCATCTGTCCGACGCATCCGGATCTGATACAGAAAATTATGACCGAACAGGCCAGCATGGACAAACCGTTCGTGTACGACTTTATGCGCGTAAAACACGGATTGCTAACAGCGCAGTGTAAGTTTTGAAAGATGTGTGTTTCACCTCGGGGGCATAAAGCTGCCGGAAAGTTCTCGTGCCGCTTCGTGCAGTGTTAGGTGTGATTATTGGGAAAGCGCAAACTGCAATTGAAAGGTTGAAATGCGCTTAGTACTATCAGCTTTTTGTCCTATTTTACAGTTTGCGTTTGCTGTTGTTTCTTCGAACTCAGTTGAACTTTTTATGAAGAATATGTGAATAATATTACGTTTAAACGCCATTTTAGTAAAATAAAGAAAAATGCTTTCTTTAATTCATATTTTGAAAAATTAAATTTCAATAATAAAATATTTGCATACATAAAACAACTAACATTTATGCATAAGGAAGCTTGAACGTAAGCAACAGGATGTTCAAAAAACAAACTACATATTACATTTTAGATATAATATGTTTATGTAAAAATATCGGAACTAATTTCATTCAATGTTTGCAAATTTTGTACTCATTAACATGTTAACTTCAGGCCGAAACAATTAAATGACATAAAACAACATTAAAAAAGGTAGTGAAAAGTACACTTTCACTATACACTATCATAAAACAGTGCTAAACCTATCAATCCAGTTCTTTACACAATCTACCCATCTCCGACAACTAGGAAAAATCCAGTTTCTTACACAGACTGTCTTCACTACGTCAAAGCACTTATGCAGCGCTATTACGTTAGTCGAGAATAGGTTTTTGCACTATTTACTAAAACCGTCAACCCTTGAATAATAACACATGTTTTCACGAGTTTCAATCAACTTTGTAAGCTCAATTTAAATTCTCTATGGAACCAAAGCGCACCATAAAACCATTCTAATCAGCAAACGGCAAAGCAAATTGCAGCGAAGTAATCTACTTGCATACAAATTATCATTTTATTACCACTGGCTTTTAACAGATTCAACTGCTTATCGACTTACTTTATACTAGTTTTAGTACATTCGTGACAGGATATGAAGGAATGGTTCATGTGGGTAAAGATTTGTATTGCTTTGCCAATTTCTCTAGCCATAGTTCAAGGCGTTTGATTGAGTTGTTGCAAGGAAAACAACATGGGCAGGATTTTCATTTACAGTAGGCAGATTGAAATGAGGCAATCACAAGAGAAACCATTCGATTGGAATAAATCTATGCAGTAATTTTCACATTAACAATACGCACTTCATTCATCTCCAATAGACGATGAATGGCGTGTGCATCGGAAGGCGCTGAATCCAACGTTCAACACCCGCATCCTGAACAGCTTCATACCGATCTTCACCGACTGCGTGGCGAAAATGATTGCCAATATGCAGATGCACGCTGGCGACGAAAAACCGATCAACATCCTCGAGTTCACCTCGCCCTGCACGCTGGAAATGATCTGTCGTACCTCACTCGGCGGGAAGGTGCTGGAAAGAGAGGGCAAGCAGGAGTTTATCGAAAAGCTGGAAATGTAAGTGTGGAACCAAGTGCATTTTTGAATACTGCTTTCAATAACACATGAAGGCTCATGGGAATGGCATACTATTTAGTGAAAGGGAAACGTTGGAAGCTCAATTGTTTCAGCAAAGATAGCGATCTAGAAACTGTTTGAATTGAAATGATTTACGATTAGCCAATTAGCATTAGCGCTGTGGAATGCATGACGGAGTTTTGGAAGAAAAATAGGATAAGATAAAAAGAATTGAATAGTTATTTCGCAATTCTAGATCAATTTCATATACATTTTGATCGAGGTAACTTTTATTTTTGATAGAATTTACATTGCAACAGCTGGTTTGTGTAGGAAACATAGAAACATTTCAAGTACATTAGAAACATAGCGCCATTCATCGTATTTTCGAACATCCTTCCCCAGTTTATTCAACCTAGCTCTCTAATCCACCCCCTCTCCCCAAACAGTATCCTTCACAATGTGGGCCTTCGTATGTTCAACGCAAATCTCTACCCCGACTTTGTGTACAAGAACACCCGCTTCTATAAAGCAGAAATGGAAGCCCGCAAGATATGTTACGCCTTCACGGACAAGGTAAACCCCCTGCGATTGTTTTCTCTCGTTTTTTTTTTGGCAAAATAATCATATCTTATCATCACAACACCCCGCACCACACACAGGTAATTCGCGAAAAGCGAGCAAAGTTTGAGGAAAAACTGCGCAACACGGTCGACAGTAACAACAACAGCACGATGGGCGACGAAAATGGCAACGTCGTCTTCGCCGATGAAGAAGATGATATGCTGAGCTACAAGAAGCCTCAGATCTTTGTCGACCAGCTGCTTACCATACCGAACGATGGTAAACCATTTACGCACGAGGAGGTTACCGATCACATCTACACCATGATTGCGGCGGTATGGTTCTGTTGGTGGTTGATTTTCTTAAAAGCTTCAATTCTAATGGTAATGTTGCTTGGGCTCATTTTCTACCATTCCACACAGGGTAATGAAACATCCGCGACACAGGCAGCCCACGCCTGCCTACTGCTGGCCATGCATCCCGAGGTACAGGAACGTGCAGCAGCTGAAGTTTGCGACCTGCTTGCCGACGATGTCGAGTACACGCACGAAACACTGAAGCAGTTGGAATATTTGGAGCGAGTGATCAAAGAATCGCAACGGCTATGTCCGGTGGCGGCCGTGTATGGGCGCAAAACAATCGGTACGATCGAGCTGGATGAGTACGTCATACCGAAGGGGTTCATTCTGCTGCTGAACGTGTTTGCACTGCATCGGCAGAAGGAGTACTGGGGCCCAAACGCGGACAAGTTCGATCCGGACCACTTTCTACCGGAGCGCGTAAAGGCACGGCACCCGTACGCCTACCTACCGTTCAGTGGTGGGCCCCGTGGCTGCATTGGCAGCCGTTACGCAATGATGAGCCTAAAGCTAATGCTGTCACAGATACTGAAAAACTATCGGCTTACTACCGACATACCATACGAAAAGATGGACTTCAAGTTCAAGGTGTCGATGCATCTGTCCTTCGAGCATCTTATAAAACTGGAACCGAGAAACTAGGGGGATGTTTCTTTTTTGTTGAACTAAGCCAAAAATCCTATAAAAAATGCTCACTATGCTATTCGGGGAAACTCGATTGCAGTGTACCGCACATAATCGAATCAAATCGTTTGTATTTGTTTTCGGACGCTTTCGAGCAGACGATACCGCGGTGTAACCATCAACCTAGACGAGCATAATAATGTAACAGCTACAACAAAAAGCTATGTAGTGGTTATTTGTTCTTGCAACTCCCCCAGCTCATACATGCGCTTCAAATGCTGTGCGATGAAAATTATACACCTAGACGGAAGGCTTGAATGTACGGGGTGTTTTGTTTTTATGTTCGATTTTTTTCTGTTATTGTGTTTGTATAATTGTTAGCAACATGCAATCAGCGCGGCTTCAACATCACGCAATAGATGAAATTAGATAAGATCATTCTATGATCGGCTCTGCGGTGTTTACGAGAACGGAACACGTTCGTAATCAAATCGGAAGTGAGTCGGTGCAGATTTCAATGAGTTTTATTTTTGCGTACATTTCCTACCATGAGATATTTCCTTGTGATGAATGTGATACTTTATTCGACATAAAAAAAAAAAACACTAGTTTTGCTTCTTTTGCTCGAAATGTTTAGCAGATATCTTTTAAAGCTACAAAACTGTACCTAGTTTTAAACACTAAAAAATCAAACGAATAAACATTACAAAACCAATACTCAATGCTTCTGGTAACTATGCAGCGTTTACTTTTACTTTTACACCACAGAGGTATGATTTAACGCTTCTCTTTATTGAATTTAGCTAATTGTTGGTAAACTCCCGCCCCACTATCGAATTAGACACGCTCATTTGCAAGTCAAATAGGCTAAACTCTAGACACTGGCCGTTGTCTCAATATTAGCTACAACGATCATACCCGACGCACCATTGGTTAGGTGTTTGGACGCGCTAGCATAATGGAGATGTGTGTTTTTCATTTACACAATTCACTGCACCGCTATTAAGCGGCGTTTGAAAACTGTTCAACCATGAAAAGGAGCAACTTGGGAAGGTGTCTGGTTAAACCTTTTTCACCCCCTTTACCAAACCAAATTGTCTAGCAGAGGTTGTGTTTACTTAAGAACTTGTGCATTTGGTTTGATTAAAGTATCGCTTTTTATTTTGGCACAAATACTATGGTTTTCAAAACCAATTGTGAACCTGTTAACATCACTAGCAAACGAGGCCGCTCTTCCATTAAACACTCGCCAAACTAATGACATTTCTTCGTCATGAGCTTCTGATTAAATACATCCCAAACACGAACAGCTCACGTTTGCATCACTCACCGTTACATTTCATTTCGTAAAGTGCAAGTAATTTCTGGATCGCGCTCCTATCATATTATCTACCACCTTTGATTACATGTCGATGTCGATGAAACATTCCGTTTCCCCGGAAGTCACGGCTCGTGGTGAGATTGCCGTTCTATCAAAACCATGCAAACTGGCGACAAACAGACTCACTTGACGGTGAAACAGAGCACCAGACGCAATGGATCATAATAAAACATTTTCATTTTTGCTACTGTTGCTGCTACAAGGAAGTGTAAGTGTACTGCCCATCTCCACAGAAAGTAATTAAAACAAACTGTTTTCTATTTAAGCTGCAAGCAAAGGGTAGCATTTCTCCCAAGGTCATCGAACTGCAGCAAGTTCTGTCCAGCGAGCTACAGACACTGGAACGAAGTGCACTTATTACCAATCCACCACACACGTTATCCCCTGATGTAAGTGCGCTTAGTCGACTGCGAAGATTGTTTCACGAATTCGAGCGTCAAAATCAGGAAAGTATAACAGCCATACTGCGGGTGTTGGCCTTGGTCGATCACACGCTCGAGAACACAATTCAAGACTGCGAAAAAGTGTTCCACCTTCCGTCGCTTGAGAGTGCAAATGTTTTGTTTCGAGATGTTACCCGACCCTTGCTGCTGCTTGTCGAAGAGCTTTGCCAACAGATTTCTGCGAAGGAATTTGGTCAGATAGAATCAACGCTGCATTCGGTGGAACAGGCGGCAAGCCTTTACCGAGCACGTTTGGATGAGACAAAACGTAACATGCAGATTGTGTCGAACGAGCTGGATCACAACATGGGGACATTCTCTGTATCTAACAAATTGGATGAGCTATTCGATCAGATCTATCAGCTAAATGCAACAATTCGTAATTCGGTTCAAAGTGCCGCAGACAGTTTTCTCGCCAGACAGCAAACTATGAGTGACGCGATTGCTACCACTACCGAAAAGGATGACGCTATGTTTGTGATTGTTACCAATTTTATGACTTTTTTGAAAAACGAAACCGACCTGCTTGTGGAGGATCTAACCGAGCAGCTTGACGATTGGTTTAATGAAACGGCCAACCTGATCAACTTAGTGGCGGAAGAAATGACAATCATACCGCATACGTTGATGGAAGCTCCCATCGAAAGCTTTCTGCAGCAGGAAAGCTCACTGAAATGTTTGGCGGAGTACAACAACCAAAAGGCGGTGCAGAAAATGTGGCAAGGACTGGAACGCATTCTCCAGTGCTTCCACGTTGCCAACGATACGGAGCGTCCGTTTGAAATGGTGCAACAGCTGTTAAACGGAGCCGGTGGGGATGTTGAACTAACTTTGGAAGACATTTCGCATTGTCATCAGAGCACCTTGCATGAGGCTTACGATGCAAAGGATTATGCAGATATGGCGAGCTGCTACGAAATGGTGAGCTAGTTTTCTGAACCAAAGTGACAGAACGTAGATTCTATCTTTTCCGTGGATCTTTTTCCTTGCAGTCCAAATCGATTCTGGAAGCAATGCACGAGTTTGTAGACTCTAAGATGGATGAGATTTACTTCCATGTCGAGATTTCGATGTACTACAGCGAGCTGAAAATGGAATCGTGTGTGTACTACCGGGCGCGAGAGATGATGCTGGAGGAGTCCGAGGTCAATCATCGCTATCGAACATGTACCGAAAACGGTGAAATAGAATTGTAATGACGATTTTATTCCAAACACTTTATTCATTTTCAACTCTACGCTCGAGCCGCACCAAATAGCCCCTCTCCTGCTTAAGCGCTATATCGAACCGAAACTGCATTCGCTCCATAGTTAGCTCAGTGTGTAGCTCATACTTCCGAACAATCATGCACAAAATAACCTTCATACTTTGCATGGCGTACCGCATCCCAAGACAATTGCGACTCCCCGTATTGAAAGGCATAAAAGCACAAGCCGGCCTATTCTGGCTCCTTTCGGGCAGAAATCGATCGGGATCGAACTTCATCGCATCGACATCCCAATAATCCGTCCGCCGATGCATTGCAAACAAGCTCACGACCACCGTTGTACCACGCGGAATTAACTGTCCCTGAATAAGCAAATCTTCCTGAGCCTCGCGTGCTACCGTCGCACCCGGTGGGGCTAAGCGTAAGCTTTCCTTAATGACACACTCCATGTAACGGAGCTGCTTTAGCTTTACCTCTGTGATGGGCTCATCGGGATTGTAGAAAATAGTGCGCAGCTCCTGGTACAACCTTTTCTGTACAGTTGGATGCATCGCAAGAAAGAGACACGTGTGACCGAGCGAGTGTGCCGTTGTATCGTTACCCTTGAAGGAAAAGATATTATAAATAGAAGCATTGCGGTGACAATCTTGCAAGCTTTCTACTTACAGCACCCACGATGGAGTAGATATTTTGAACAATTTCTGTATCCGTCAGTGGACCATCCTCTTTTACTGTAAGCAGTCGATCCAGCATGGCCGGTGAATCGATCGCTTCGTATGACTCATTTTCCAACGCGCTTTTTCGCGAGGCTAGAACCTGTACGAACGAAATAGAAGTTTTAATTAAATCTATCCTAAGAAGGAAAAGTGCAAATAAGTCATGTACTTACTTTGTCTATCACACCGTAACATGCCGCCCTTGAAGTGGCTTCTATTTGGTAATTATTTGTATGCTTGTAAAACCAATCGTTGTGATGCAGTGCATTCAGTGCACGGGCAGATATCATCTGAAACAAACTGTTTTAAACAACAAGTCACAATTTAAAAATGATGCATGAAAGCGGTCTAATTCAAAGCACTTACATGTCTAAATTGTTTAGTATACGTGTTACCTCCTGCTGTTCCACTACATTTGCTCCCAACGTAGTGGAAAATATCATGTTCAGCAAACACTCGCTCAGTAGCGGTGCCAAGGAAACCGTCGAATCACGCTCCACCATTGACTGTAGCTTTGCAATCAAGTTTTCCGCACACGTTACGAACAAGGGCAGTGCGTTGATTACCTTGCCCGTGCTGAACGCTGGACTCAGCACTTTACGGTATCGTTTCCAATTTTGATCTAAAACAGTGCGAGTGAAATTGTTAGAATATGTACGATTGACCCTTACCTAAGCAACGGCAGCAACCATCGACCTGTACACACATTTACGCGTCAAAATACCATGCTCTAGTTGCACAAAACTGTAGAAAAATGGTTTGTCCAAGCACTTGGGATGGTTTAGCACGGACTCGGCCAGCACTGGATGCGAGGTGCACAGCAACAGCCGTGGCCCGAGCCAAACTTTGAACCATCGATCGAACTGCATAAAGGGTTGCACCACATTCTGGAACATTTTGGCGGGTGACTTTTCCATGAACGATAGACCGTTCCCTATCAGTGGATAGCATGGTTGAGCACAGGGAACATCCCGTGCGTATCGTACACGCACAACAAAGGTGTTGTAATAGCAGACAAATACAGCGATGAGTAGCAGAATGATTGCAAACATGCTGACTGACTTGATGGCTCGATTGCAACTGAGCTGTAATGCGCTCCGAAGTGAAGGAAACTAGTGGGTTAAGGATAACGAGTGAGTGTGCGTTTGCGTGTATTGATGCTGGGCGTGTGAATGGATCCAGATTCATCTGTTCATTTGCATACGTAGCTTAGCGCACAGCTGTGATTGAATCACACTGATGCTGAGGATGAATAGTACGTTATAACATGACTGTAAATGCTTTCAGTAAATTTGGTATATATCTTCAATTCGGACAATCGAATGTTATTCTCGGATGTTATTTGTAGTCAATGTCTTTTAAAATCAATTTAAAAGTTAAACGAATTACAGGGGTTTTTGATTGATTTCGTGACAGTAGCATCGTCTATGATCTTTGCAGCACATTACATCGTATCTGCATCAATTTAAGACACTGGGATCACTTAATATAGTAATCGCAGCACAAAATATCGTAAATCGCAAATCAATTTATGAGCACATGTTATTATCAGTAGTTACATTCCAATTTGTTTTACAGGTAGCTTGGCATAACTCAATATCGTTATAACACACTTTATGATTTATCCTTGGTTATTGATGTGTTTTTGTATTGACCCTAAAAATAAGGTAATAATAATTTTATTGAGAAAACTGGATACGCATCATTCTTTATACTTAACAACAATTAAGCAAACCTTTCGATTTCCCCACACATCTTCACCCTCGAACTTAAATACGCTTCTCTACATGCACAAAGTAATCCGATTCCAGCTTCAGCGTTATGTCGAACCGAAACTGTAGCTCGTTCATTTTCAACTCCGTTCGCAGCCGCAACCGGCGCAGTATGCTGGCCAGCATCACCTTCATGCTGAGCATTGCGTACCGCGCACCGATACAGTTGCGCGAGCCCGCACTGAACGGTATGAAGTGGTTTCCGCTCCTGCCAACGCTTCGCTCCGGTAGAAAGCGATCCGGATCAAACGTGTCTGCGTCGGGGCCCCAAACATCCTTACGGCGGTGCATCGTAAATATGCTCATCACAATCAAACTGTCCTGCGGCATGTGCAGACCGGCTATCTCAACGTCCTTCATCGTTTGACGTGCAATGTTCGGTCCGGACGGTGCTAGGCGGAGGCTTTCCTTAATAACCCGCTCCATGTAAGTCAGCCCTTTAAGATCTTCCAGCGTAATGTCCTGGTTGGGGTCGGGAAACAATTCCACCACCTCACGGTACACGCGCTCCTGAACGTCAGGAAACATCGCAAGGAACAGGCAGGTGTGTGACACCTGCAGTGCGGTAGTGTCATTGCCCTGAAGCAAATGTTACGTTCAGCTGCGGGTGGGGATGGAATTGAACTTGCAAATCGATGCTTTACTTACCGCTGCTATCATGGAGTAGATGTTGTGCGTAATTTCTATGTCTGTAAAGGGATTTCCGTTGTGTTGCACCGACAAGAGCTGGTCGGCAAATATTTGTGGCTTCTTAAAGTCCTCACACACGTCACCGTCTTCGCTGGATCGAATTCGTTGCTTTGCTTTTTCGATCACCTGTTTTGGATATTAGATTACCATTGCCAATTTCTTGATTACCGTCGGTTTTGTTGCAACAGTAGAATAAGTCTCACCGATTCAAAGAAACGATAGCACGATGTGCGACGCTCAGACTCTTCAAGACAGTCTTGCGTGAAGCGATATACCAGCTCTATGTAATGATGTATAGTAAGCATGCGTTTTGCTACCAGCTCAAAGCATCTGGAAAAGCAGTTGCAAAATGTCATTCCAGCGGGAGGGGTAAAACCAATATCAACGGTCAGAGCCAAAATCGCTCCCTTACCGGTCCACATTCTCTATGAACGTTTCCTTGCCGGGCTGCTCCATCACGTCGCACCCGATCGTCGTGCCACACACCATCTCGAGCGTACATTTGCTGATGAAGGGGAAGATGGATATCGATCGGCAGCCAGTGCCGACACTTTGCTCCATACTTTGTACCATCCGCTTAGCACACTGCACAAACACCGGAATAAAGCTGTTCAGTATGCGCGTGTTGAATGCGGGATTGAGTGCTTTCCGCTGCGATTTCCACGGATGATCTGTGAAGCAATCGAACAAAATCCCTTCACTGTTATCACCTCGATCCTAGAAACTCTAGCCCATTTCACACTCAGTGCCTACAGTGTCCAGCAAATATTCCGTGCTCGAGCTTTACAAAATCGTAGAAAAACGGTTTTTCCAAACAATCGGGATGCGTTAGCACAGCGTTCATTATGTCGGGATGCGAACTACACAGCACCAGCTTAGGGCCGAGCCAAATTTTAAACCATCCACCGTACTGCCGGAACGGTTGCATCAGCACGTTAAACAGTTCGACACGTGATTTGCCCATAAAAAGCTGACCATTTCCGATAATGGGATAGTACGGCTGCATCACTGGAAGATGGCTTGCAAACCGATGTCGCTGTAGTATCCAACGTTTCAGCAGCCCAACGGCTGCCAGTACCAAACCTAACCAAAGCCACCACATCTCGTTCGATCCTTACTCTAGCACTGTTTTACGCTGACTGGGATGTAATCGGGTCGCTAGCGGGAATAAATAATCCATCTCTCACCACTAGCCAGTACGAGTTTCTACTCGCACGAGTACGTCGCACTATCACCAACGTTCAGCTGCACCGTGCGTACTGGTTCTCGGTGACAAATCTGTTCAGCGGCAATAACGATGCTGATTGCTTTTGTGCTGCGCGATCATCTTGCCCTGCCCTGACAAGGGACGAGTGGGTGCAAATTAAATAGACCATCAACCCTTCTGAACTTCCGGTAATGTTGGGCGACTGTTGGCATTGCAGCGCAATGCAAATCAAGGGATCAATAGTTGAAGGCGGATCGTCACGAAGGTACTGCTGCTGCTGCTGCCTACCGACAACAGTGGCGGAGTGCACTAGATGAAAGGTGAACGCATTGTATATAGTCACCGTTTGTTGAGGTATGTTTAAAACAGACCATGTGCTTTTGTACTTCACCTCATTCCTCAGTCCCCGAATTCCCCTTATGCCCGAAGGACGGATTCCATTTCTCTAGGCGAGGAAATGTAACAGTGTGTAAACAGATCGGAATTCAATTCAGAAGCTTCATGCAAACGGGCTGCAAGGGGTGCGATAAAAATGAATTATGATACTGAATACCGGATATTTGCTATTTGCATTTTGCAAATCGATACGAACGCATGGTTCTTTCTAGTGAGGAACCATCACACTTGGCGAAACGCATTAGAATATGTAACTGTTGAGGCGTTATGCATAACTGGACCAGCTTGTTTTTGTGCTCTTGTTTTATTGTTGTTGTCATTTTTTATATACTTATATCGTACTATGCTGCAGGCAAAAAATAGAGCTATAAAAATAATGATACACTGGAATAGCAAGACAAAATAAATCATTTATCATACCTGATTTAGAAATTCATAATTTAATTACATGAAGGCTTTACATGAAATCGGGAAGAAAAATAGTGATTTAATTGATAAATTCTTTCCACATAGTTCATTGCAGGTTTTTTAAATTGTTCAGTATGAAATGAAACATCAGCCTTACAAATATGCGCACTTTAAGCGCATCTTTGCGATGAAGAATTTTGTAAATTTAAACATGCTTGCAAGACCCTTTGAGAAAAAAAGAAAATGCCACCAAAGTTCATGAAACATCCATGAGCTCGATCTTAAATGTATAACCCTGCGATAGCTTCAGCGTCATACTGAACTTAAACTCCATCTTGTGGTCCTCTAAGTCCGTGGAAAACCGAAAGCTGCGTAGCAGATGAACCAGCATTAGCTTCATCCCTTGGATGGCATATCGTTTGCCGATGCAATCTCTCGATCCCATGCTGAACGGTGCGTATGCATATGGATGACGTCCTGCTGACCGTTCGGGTAAAAATCGATCAGGATCGAACTGCTCCGCGTCCGGGCCCCAGAAATCTTTTCTTCGATGAAGTGCAATGATGCTGAAGGCAAAGTTCGTTCCTTGCGGTATGATGTAGCCGTCCACCTCGATGTCCTCCGTACAGACCCGGCTCACAAAAGGAGCTGAAGGACACAATCGCAGCGCTTCGAGAACACATCGTTCCAGGTAAACTAACTGGCTCAGTGCTTCTGGAGTCGTCTCCATCTCAATTCCGGCAGGAAAAACGCTCATAATTTCCTCTCGTGCTTTTTCCTGCACATCGGGATGCATTGCCAGTAGGGTAAGATGATTGCAGATAGCTAGAACCGATGTATCATTGCCCTGAGAAACCAACATAATAATATCGTCAATAATATAGGAAGCAAAGCACACATATCGGCTTACCGCCATAATCAATGCGACAGCATTTTGCAATATTTCGTTGTCCGGAAATGGTTCTCCGGCCCGCTTTCCTTTCACCAAATGATCAACAAATATCTGCGGCTTACGATACTCGATGTCATCTTTTCCGTCTGAAGTATCCGTTGACAATGATGCTTTTTTCCCACTAATCAGCTACAAAAGGCGATGTAATAATATACGCAATGTAAATAATAAAATTCGTTTCATTTTGTTACAATTTCAAACAAATAACTTTTAGATACTATTTCACAGTCAACATAAATTTGTACTGGTCTCACCGAGTTATTGTAATTGTCGCAGCTCGCACGTAGCTTCATCTCTTCTTTGTAGTCTTTTGTCATCTTGTACAGCCAGTCAGGATACTTCCAAACATCTACGATACGCTTTCCAACTAGCTGAAACCCTCTGGAAAATAATTACCTTTATTGAATTCTACAATACATACCTAAACAGCATAAAGCATTAATTTGTTCGCATCCGGATCGTTCAAAATGTTCGACCCAAACGTTGACCCACACACCATGTCCAGTGTACAGCGACTGCAATGCTTCAGCACTTCCACGCGCGAAAGATCGACCTCCTGCTTGATTGCGTTGACCATTTTCCGTGCACATGTGTCAAACAACGGAAGAAACCCGTCTAGAATCCGTTTGTTGAACGACGTGTTGAGCGTTTTGCGCTGATGCTTCCACAGGGTGTCT
>KB679757.1:0-40132 GCA_000349165.1 Anopheles christyi | reverse complement strand
CCCCAACCTCCAGTCTCGTCGGAGGGTCACCGCTCACTAACGTTTTAGAGTCCTGTAGCGAGCCAAGACGGGAGAAACCAGTGCATCCCCTAGGAAACGGACAGGCACTGGGGAGGAACCGCTCCTAACATCGAGAACAGATGTTCGCAAGTAGTGTCCTGATTCTCCCATAGCATATGGTTTCCCCATACACCCATGCTTGAGAAATTGAGAGAAATGTTACCGTTCTGTACCACCAAACGTATTGAGTAGAATTAGGGAATGGAGAGCTTATATAAACCTTCGGAACGATTCGGACCAACCTCCATGTCCATGCTTCAACATAACATAACATAAAATGAGACCGCGTTGGTTGTTTACGCCAAAAAGTAAATCCGTTCAGCTGTTGTGCAAAAGTGAAACATGAACATAATTTGTCTCACATATGATCACCTTTTCATCTGTATTGAAGTTTATTGGAAATATGCGCTTCATGTCAGATAGAAAAAAAGTTGTTTGATCCCATTCGATCTTTCCTCTTACAGTAGTCCTTAACTTTTGAGTGGTTAAAATAAGTATTGTTGTCATATAAAAGGCAAGACAAATAAAGTGTCCAAAACAAAAACAAAATACTATGAAACTATCCCATTGAAAATTTAATTTAAAATAATGCAATTGAAACGAGAACTAAAACGATTGTCGGATATTTAATCCTAAACGTTTAATAAGGTAAAATTATTGTTTGTTATTTCTTAAAAATAAAAATCAAATACCAAAAATTGCAATCTAAGCATATATTTTCAAACATCTTTCATTTGCTGCTACAAAAGTTCAACCGTCCGAAATACCGAAATACGACCATCAACCAAAGTTCAACCGAAATACGACCATCGCAGAGAATCACGCATATACCATTATTCACACAGTTTTTTTTCTTCCCTTTTGTATGTGTACCAACGGTCTGTTTTTCGTTATTTGTTTTGACCTACCGACTTACGCAGTCATACCGGCACTTTACAGGCTTTCGACACTTATTCGTATCATGTAGCTGTATAATCAAACCTTGCTGCAAGAGGTGGTCCCTGGATAGGAATCGTTCTCGTCCGACCTTGGTAGGGAACCATCATGTGCATCGATTAAATTGCTCATGATGTTCTTTTTCACTTCTTATTTTTTTATAGAAATAAAAATCCAAGCTATTTGAAAATACAAGATCTTCAAAAATCGTTATTTAACCATAAACTAATTTAGTACAAATCAGTTTATATACGTATATTTTATTTACATTATTCTCGCTGCTATGCTATGCGTTGTTGATTGAAGTTTGACTTACAAAACAGCAGGAACCGTTTTTCATATGATTTAAAACAGATCAACAAACAGTACTAAATGACGGAGACATGCACTGACATTAAGCCTCAAGCTGATTCGTCAATGTGAACCAACGGTCTTGTGGCAGAAGTGATCAAGTTGAAATGTAAACTGATCAATCCACCTAAAAACTGTTTAACATCGTTATGTGCGAGTTAAACTGAAAATTCAATTGTACTAATATATGATCATTGCTTTCGAACCATATCTATATTAAATGTATTTATTAATCAAAGTATTTTAATAGTAAATTTTAATATAGTCATAAACAGTTTTTATTTTATTCATACGTTCTCTGGTGTTGCTACACCATGGTTCAAATTGTTCCACCTTGCGTGTTGAAAGTGAGACAAATTCAATGACTGTTATTAAATAATTTTCGTGAAAGTTCCAAAGAATTCACACATTTCCAGCTTTTGAAACCGACGATCCAAAACGATAACCTCCAGGGAATATATGTTACAGATGGGCATAGCGGGTGTGTTCCGCCAAGTTAGTGGTTTGCTTCTTTTTCTTCTGTTTTTTGTTTTTGGTTAAAAATAAATGAAAAAACAATAATTGATTCATAAATGTATGGCGTGCAGAAAAAAGCTACAGGTTATTACATTCCCTCATTCGCATTCCCACGTCGAACAACTTTTTTCGAATTTTCTTCAGCATAAGCTACTAACTGCAATTTAATAACTACGAACGCATATTTGAAGACCGATCCTTCTTTGGGTAGACGGATTGAGTTATTAACTTATTAAAATTTTCAACATTCAACATTTACGGTGATCCCAGTGGCAGGTAATTTACTACATTCGAAACTGTGTCATCTACCCCAACCAACACGAAGCTTGTACAAAAACATGCATGATGATAATATTATTGTTCGTACATATTCTAACTAAGCAGAAACAGAAATAATAACCCGAACGTAGTCAAAAATATTCCAGGTTGAAACATTTCCTGGGATAAGTTTAATTTACAGAGAAAGAGTTTTATTGTTTATAAGTTAACACGATTGAATGCGTTTAGTTTTAATGAGAAGTGTTATATGGGTTTGGTTGTTTGATTTGAAATTTCAATTATCTTTAGTTTCATAATATGTAAACCTGCAGTAACCTTGTAATGAATTTATTCAAACTTGTTGATATCTTCCTGCTTATTCTGACACTGTGTCTGATTTTACATCTTTGGATGTCTGTGACAGCAGTAATATTTAAAAGATACCAATGATTTGCGAAAATGTTGAACATAGGTATATACAAAAAACAGGCGAGTAAAACTGAGTTGCTGGTCCCTGAATAGATAGTTGTTTTCACATCTTGTAAAATAAATTGAATTTTCGTATTTAACACAACAATTGGACATTCTAGTCCTGCCTTAGTCGTTTCCAGACTGGAAGTTGTTGAAGCATATGTGCTTTCTTCTCTGCTCTTGACCATTCGACATTCCGCACAGAAGAAGTATGCAGCTAATAGTGTGCGCTTGACTTTTTTTTTACGTTTGTTTTTATCATTTTTTATCTGTTGCCACCTACGCTGTCTCGTTATACTTTTAAGTTGCTCAAAGTGCAAGAATCTTGCGCTATTCAAGCAAAAGTAGGTTCATTCCTATTTCCCACCTTGTTTCATTCTCAATGATTGATTCGTTGGTTTGTGCTAAGGATTACAATTTATGAATCGTAAATCAGTTGAACTGACCTGGACAAATATACTATTGCACTATTAGTTACGCTAGTCCTGTATAGAAAAAAAGAAGCAGAATTGAACAGTGTAAAAAAGGACGTAGAAATCGTGGGAATTTTTCAAACCATAACATTAGTGCCACAAAGCTACCCCAAAGTCAGAGAAAAAAAATTTCCTCTTGGATACTTCCGGCTGCGTGAAAGATGAAGCTTGGAGGGAGCAAGCATTGCTTTTGTGCCTTCAAAGGTTCTATAAAAGTAGGAATTTATCTGTTGATCTGTTTGACCGGAGAACCGTTGGCATGGTTAGTATTATGGCAGTTCATAAAACATATCACGATACTATACTTAGCCTGTGCGAAATTAAACATGAACCAATGCAAAAAATCTGCTTCGACGATGAGTAACATCCCATAGACACACCATTATATCACCTGGCGTGCAGAAGTCTTAGTTATTTCTTTTTAATTGCGATTACACCGAAGGCCATCCAAATGTAGCTTTTCACTAGGCAAGTTCCACAAATGCTCCTTTACGATTGTCATTTGGGTCGGTAATTTACGTTGTAGCTTCGCGTAGAAACCGTAAACCACGTCCAATAATTGATATCACTAGTTCGTATCCAATCGTTTGCTTACTTTATTCGTTTTAATTGTGCTTGTGCACATCAAAGTATGGTGCGTCAGCTAGATCGAATACCTATCTAACCGATCACTGGGACATCTACGAGTAAATCGAGCTAAGTGATCCGTACGGGTTACAAGTGTAATGAGTTCATTGTGTTTTTAAAGCCCGACACGCCGCTGTGCCATCTCGCAAAATGTCATCAGTGCACAGTATACAGTAAAATCCCCTACATAAATTATGGCTGAATCGTAAAACTGTGAAAATTATTTAAATTAGTTTTACTTGCATCCCGCTCAACGGGTCCATAAGGTGACACTTTTTCATGGGTTAAAAAGTACAAGCGGTGTTCCTTCCGAACGCAACGAGTGCGCCATTCTAGAAACCGTTCAACAGATTGCCTTTGGCTGTTGTTTTACAAGTTGTTTTATCTTTGGTATGCTGTTTGTTCTTGCAAAAGTGATCGTCAAGATTGCGTGCCTACGTCGGGGGATAAACGTGTAACGTTATACACAGCATTCAGCTCATTAGCAACCAGTGGTTGCGCATCATCTTTCGCTTTATAGAAAAAGAGGGGTGTGCTTCCATGTGAACTATTTCAACGACGACAAACGGCACTAAATAAACCACGCTTCTCGAAGCAGTACCTGTCAGATGCATTCAGAGGCAACGTATAATGTTAACAATTTTATTCGATCACTGTGTGCTACTGATCATGTCGTACCTGAATGGATGCACAGAATAGAAAATCTCATTACAATAAGTTGAATCTGTTAACTATCTGGGCTCATAAAACTTTTGTGGGGCAAGCACTATAATAAGGCAAATTAACACAGACAAACAATTGAAACCTGGGTTTAACTGAAAATATAGAAATATCTGAAAATACTGATAGACCTTATGCTTATGTTAGTCAAATAAAAGTTTTTTCGGACGCATTCGACTTTGGCATTTTAACCCAGCGCTTAGAAATTGTGAAATGGAGCATGTTTTTCACATGAAAGTCGTCGTATGCTTCGCTTGAATAAGGCCTCGGGTATCGTTAGAGGTTAATGAATAAATTGATGCATAAATAAATAAATATCTATTTTGTGGACAAAATATGAACACTATAGTTCTTTCTTTTGGCTACATGTTTTACTTAATGTTGAATTGAATCACTGAATGTCGACGAACTTAATACTTTTTCCATCATATCTTAGCGGACATGAATGATACCAATTATATATGACATTGTTAGATGAAAATAGTAATAGATTGACGTCAGTGAGGGTCTACTGCTGTTATATTTTTTCAAGACTTCAAAAGATATACTGCATAGATTTGAAGATTCTCTATACATTATACATATAACAAAAAAACATATAAAGAGTATCTATAAATTTATTGCCACTTTTCCTGCAGAGGCTTCTTAAGCATTAAGTCATACTTAAAATGCATGATTCTATTGACAGAAACATCAATTTCAAAGCCGTCATGTGGCAATACTTTGTATTATTGGTTCCATTAGACTCTGATTTTTTTAACAATATCCTTTATAACCTTTCAAACGAACCTGACTCGTGTGATTAATTTTTTTTATATACTATATACTATATACTATATACTATATTATTTTATATGCAAGGATTTTTTTTATTATATACTGGAGCCAAACATTTAATAACTTGGCGTCAACGAAGGATTGATTACATTTCTAAAAAAATCTCTTACTGAATCTAAGGAATACTATGAACACATG
Source organism: Anopheles christyi (assembly GCA_000349165.1). NCBI lineage: Eukaryota > Metazoa > Arthropoda > Insecta > Diptera > Culicidae > Anopheles > Anopheles christyi. The sequence continues at coordinate 34,745 of KB679757.1, read as the reverse complement.
ATGCTGTCGTGCGCTGCGTCTACATATATATAGTTGAAAAGAGCCATCAGTAAGATATAAGAAAATGGAAACCCCTTCAAATGTAACGAGTGTCATAAGTTTTTGATTTTTATGTCCTTGTCCAAATAGTGTGCAATAAAACGCCAAACCAGCTACGGTCGATTAACAGAATGCCCCAAAGGCGTGCACACAAGGTAATAGCCCTCTTCCGACGCTATGGACCACACGCATCGAATGTTGATCAGAACCATAATTTATTGTAACAAAACACAAGACACCTTCTAAACCACCGATCTGGATGAGACCTCAGGTATGCCGATCGAATGCCGATCTGGTTGAGCTATTCATTTCGATTGATCGTGAGCGTTAAGAGCATAAAATACCTGATAGCAGTGTGACCCGCAGAGTGTGACGATATTTCGTTGTCACCCTTGTTAGGCACCATTTGAAGAAAGCTGGAATCTTTTCTCGAAAGACGTAGGACGGCGGAGAATATGGAACTAGAAATCAATGATCTCTGATCTCTGAGTTTACCATCGTTGATCGATTTTTATTTCACTATTATTATTGCCGAAGATTTCATTTCGGAGAAATCATAATATCAGCGCCTCTACAGATTTGATGTGTAAAGCTTGGTTGCGTTTCACATTCCTTCAATGTTGGAAACAAAATCGAACTGAGGATACCGTTTAACACCATACACCATCTTCAAATATATGCATTAAAAATCTGTATACTTAAGGATCTGTGGCACCTAGTACAATCCTTAGGGCAAGGCCATTATCATGTATTAAATTTAGATCGACAGAATTTTGAACCAATGATCCGCTTTCAAAAAATATCAATACTTACTCGTCTATAAACAGCACGATTTTAGTTTTAGTGTGAATATGCTCAAGCACATTTTTACACGAAATCTGTTATTATTTTTATTGGCTGAATCAATTTCATATTTAAATTTTAGGAATAAGTTATGTAGGCACACAGTTATGGCTCGATAATACTGTTATAATAAATAAATAAATAACGATTTCTAGAGTAAGATAATATCTATATTATTATATTAATGAGTTCAACAAACCAGCATGCCAATGATCATTTTTGACATTTAACCATACGTGTACACGTGTAAGCATGGTCGAAAGAAAACAGCGTACAAAATGAAATACCAGTAGCAAGAATTCTGTTTAGCAAAGATATGTAAAAAAAGTGTTAACTTAAATCATCCAGCGGGTATTAGTGTCAAAGAGGCTGTTTGAATGATGGTATGGAATACATTATCGTAATTTAATGAGTATTAACTCAGCTAACAAACCAGCAGACGTACGGAATTGATAAAAGAAGCACCATCAACCCAGACGATTACCGCGAAGAAACTACCAATTTTGCTATCGGCAGTGCTCAACGACGTTCGCTCAGGAATTGCTTAACTCCAAGTACATCTGCTACATCCGTCAAACAGTAAAAGAAGCAAGCAGCAGCAACGGCAATATAAGAAGAAAGTCCTACCTTACAACAGCTTCATAGCTGCACGAAACGTGGTTTATAGTGTAATAATAATTGTTTTTTATGTAATTTATGAGGTATTTAAAGGGTAATATCTCAGTTATTTCATTAAATGGTAGATGATCGTGATACAGATAATAAAATATATACTCTTAGCTTAGCACATAAAGCTACCGGTTTACATTGCGAAAGATTTTAAATTTTCATGTTTGACTTGTTGGTTTGCTGAACATGGACCAATTCAACTAATTATTTTTTTGTGCTAATTATTTTGTTTTAACTCTTAGTCCTGTTTTTGTTTATTTATAATTAGTCAATATAGTTGGGGTTCCCTTAAAACTATTTTTCTTAACATTGAAAAAAACATTGTTTTATTCATGCTGGAGAATCATTGTTTGCACAAAACTATTTAGTGATATGACGGTATATTTTCTTAGAACATATATTAACGATAATTTAATTATTTTGTTAAAATAACTCTGGAACATTTTATAAGTGTCCGAACAACATGTTGTAACTACACAGCTCTGCAAAACAAAACATTACATCATTCAAAAAATTCTAACAAATTCTACCAAAGTTAAAAAAAAGCTTATACCTTACACCAATTATTTAGAACTGGACAATTTCATTGCTTTAACATGTTCTTCGAGCGAGGCATAATGATTAACATAAACGTAACAAAGAACGCATGAGAACAACATTGGAAAACATATGCGCTAAAAGCATTATGAACGAAACAAAACGTGGCTACCAAGCATGCGTGTTAATTGCAATGGACGCTATAAAAGCTTATTTCATATCACTCGGAAGTCAATCGCACGCGGGTATATTTTCAATTACCAATGCGATCCTCAAGCCAAACTCACTCATAGCTAACAGACGCGTAGAGAACGAGTTTTATTTATTCTGTCCGAGTAATGCCGCTTCATTTCCGCTTTAAAACGCTTTCTTTATAGCGATATGTTTATGTGCGACCGATATTGGTTGCATTGGACTTACTCTGTGAATAGGAAATATCAATGCGACGATGGTGCTGTGATAAATGCACAATTATTCAACCTTTCCTTACTAAAAATACTCGAATCGGTTCGGTCCTGAATGAGTGTTCTTGAGCTGACGTGTTATACAAACTCGCTGTTGTTTGTTTCGGCTACCGTTTACACCTTCACTGGACATTTTCTCGGCGGGTGGAATGTGTTCAATAATCCTAACGATCAACGGTTGTTCCATGTCAATGACATGAGCAAACGCATCGCTGTAAACGAAGGGGAACTTTAGAAGTCATGTTTTATTTATTTATTTTATGTCCCTGTTTCACTGCACCAACACCAACCTGATCCAAGTTGTTCTTTGCTTCCTGTTTTGTTTCGTTCTTGACTTTTTCCGATGCACGGCCAGTGACGATGGATGGTATAAAAATCTGAATAGATCCTACGAAAGACCTGCGCTTGATGACAATTCTGTTTTTAAATAATGGCTGAAATTTAATAATAAATGTCAATTCGTGACCATATTGCCAAACACAGTTATCTGTTACTACCGATAGCCGAACCAAAAAGCAATGCGCATTGTGAACATTTCAAAGTTGTTACATTTTAGGGTTGTTTGCATTTCTCTTGTTTTCAATTCAATGTGTACAATCACTGCTCTTTAAACTAATCTATTGGCAGGTGAAAAAGCCTTTTTTAGCAAGCATGCTGACTGGTCCAATGTTTCAGGCAAGGCGCAGCTCATTGAAATTTATGATAAAAATATTCAAAGCATTAATAGTTTTAAATTTATGAGCTCGATATAATCGCCCGCTGCAACAAAGGAGGTCGCCAAATGGATTGCAGCTTAAATGTAATATTTCGGTGTAATTACGCATGTAAATTTCACTTTCTGTAAAAATGTACAAAGCGTTAAGAGTGCAAACGCAATGTGGATCGAGGATCCGCCGCCGTGAAATGATTTTTTTTTTCGAACCATCACGCTTTTTATTGCAGCAAGCTTATAAAAATTGGCGATGCGAGAGAAAAGCAGATCAGCATTTTATGTAAACTAAGTAGTGATTGCACATTTTATACGTTTTTAATGTATCTTGGTACCAGCATAAAACAGGAAAATGACCATCATTAAAGGTAACAGGCTGAACCTGCAAGACCGATGGCTAAAATGTTCGTTCATCGCGGTGTCTTCTTTGACTTCGGAGCAAGTTCGGTGCTGAGCTGTTGCTGAAAGCTGGTAGCAGCCCATGACGCTCGACACTTATGGCCAGTTTCAGCACTGACATGTTATCACCGAAAATCTGTGTAATTTTGATACAACAACGCCTAAAGTGTTGCATTGAGCTTCCTGACTTCAGCAGGACCGGTCATTCGTTCTTTCATTCGTATCTTCGCAAGATCATTGCCGAGAAACAACTGCCGATCAACGAAACGACTACAGTCGATCGACAATTTGGTATGAAAGAAAGAAAAGGCCAAAAATATCACGTGACTCTTTTGTTACCATTTGCCTCACTCTGGTGCCCTTGGACGGAAGTAAACGAATGTATGAAATAAGGGGCAATCAAAATCAAACCACATCATTAATTTCATATAAATTCTCAATTCTCCCTGCACCCCTGATAGCGCCAAAGGACACTGTCATCCTGTGAGGTCCTGCACCTGATGCAAAGGTATTAGCGTTCTCCTTAAAAGACTGCCTAATGTGTGAAAGACATGTATAGAATTTTTCAAGGATACAAATACTTTTGCCGATGTAATTAGACCGTACCAAAAAGAATTAATGGTATGAGGAAGAACTGAGCCGAAAAACCGAAAAAAGAAGGTTCCGTTTGTGAATGGTGTAATTAGTTTCTGTGAATCAAACATGAGGATGGTGATTATCACCGTATAGCTTATAATGCACTAGTTGCAGTCCGTTTCTCAGATACAGCATTAAGTTTCCGGTACAATAGGACATTTTTTTGGTAGCTTTTATAATTTCTATGTCATACATTATCAATGCCTTAAGATATTTATATTTTTGTGTATTTTTCTGTTTTTGAGTAACGTTTTTGAGTACAACTAAATCGCTCAAGTTACTTGTGGAAAGATAAAATAGAATCTATTTTCGTCAGACATTGTAGAGCTGATTTGTGTTTCTACTATACCACCATCTTTAATACGTTTTTTCGAGAATTTGTTAAAACATATTTATTAACAAACAATTTGTGGCGCGTTTAAAATTCAGTGAATTGGAAAAAATAAATGTAGTATCTCTTATTTAATGAGCAACAATGTGGTTTTCTCTTTATGAAATAAAAAAAATGTTTCTTAAATATTATTACAACAACACTTTGATAGAATCTAACTTTGCTCTATGAGAAGATGGAGAATTAAAGAACCCCACTTATGGTAAAGAAATACAACCACTCCGAAACGGTGTATACTATTGTGCGCCACGCCCGTCAGTGCTTCATGAAAAGATAAAACAACATGCAGCAGTTCTCTAATAGTGTTCCGACCTCATCGAGATTATCGTACCAGGGTTCCAGGCAACAAATCACTGTTGCAATGTTAGTGCTTGATTTCACACTGTCCGTCTGTCAGACACATTAGACCTGCGACCCGAGTGAACGAATGAGTTCGTTCAAAATACAAGGAATAAAAAGAGCAATTTTCTCATGCGAGAGTTTGAACATTTATTAACAAATTGTATCTGACATTGGAGTGCAGTGGATATTAATCGCTTATCATTTGTTTCTTGCTCTTGAATATAGACCTACAGTTAGCAGCTTCAATAGAGCCTAGATGAGAATTGGTTTTTTGAGTTGGAGTTTTGCTTGCTTCAACCATAACTTATGATAGACAGAGGTAATTCAAAGATGAAACGAAAAGACCGCAAAACTATTCAAGTCACCGACCGAGCGACGAGAAACTGCACACTATCGTAAATAACTGACAGCAATCACTACTGTGTAAGCAAATGTTTTCTGAGACAAATTATACACTCATGTGTTCTGAAAACAACTAAGTGCTTCATCTTCTCTTCTTCCGTACTTAAATTTATATGAAAAAAATTATAAAAAAGTACATTTATATTTGCCCCCACATGCCACACCAGTTCCTATATGGTCTTACCATCTGAAAGCAAGTGTATAAAAATTCTATTTTTGCAGTCATCATAATTAAAACTCTTCTTGCATTATACATATCAGACTACATCTTGTCAGATACAAGAGCTGCCATCGACTATGCAAGCGTAAATGGACATCCACCAAGTTAACTTTATTGCTTACTCCAGCTTCACAGAGCTCTAACTTACTTAAACCAGATGCAAAAGCTCTGAAAGGACGAGTTTAATTTAATTAAAACTGCAGTGGGATGACCTTTTTGTTGAACGGAACGGGGTTGAAGATGAATATAAGTTGCATGAAGTTTTGACAGATACCATCAGTTCAGATGATCAGTTCGCTACACAACTGGTTGGTTGTAGTTGATATTGAATACAGCTTAAATTTGCTTCTTCTCTCTGAGGAAGCGGTATTGTCATGAAACAATTTCTTCTACAAAAACGAAGCACCCTATGCAATCAAGACGGAACGACATTTCAAGATATGAATTGTGGTTGTCTCATGCTTTACCAAAGCTGCAGTGCTGAAGTGACAAGCAGTGACTGCTGTTTGGAAGCCTTGAGCATGATAAGCCAAAGTGTCAATTTGATAAGTGGGTTGGCGTGGTGTAAGCGATGACAAACAGGTTTATTCAAGCATGAACAAAGGTTGCTGTTTATATCAAGAGTTACAGAAAAAAATCCTTGTGATTAATAGTCATAAAAAAAACTGAATCGGTTACTTCCTTTTTGAAATTTCTGTTGTATACAGTCTCCATTCGAGTAGATTGCATTTAGGCGCAGACTGTGCTGTTTTTAATAATTGTTGATAATAGTAATTTAGTTTGGACTCCATAGTTTCAACATCATTTCTGATCTTGTTGGTTATAATAGATAATGTTGCTATCTAGAGAACATTTCACTCTGATACATTTAAAACTAAATTGATAAATACTCAACGACAGATTTCTTAAAAATAAAAAAAAACTATGTATTTATACAAGTTTAAAGTTTTGGTTTGTTTATTGCATAACATGTATTGGATGTCCCGAGTGGATAACAGACCATTTTAATTTCATCTAAAACACTTTTTTCAATTTCGAATGTCCTTTACACAAAATGCATGACAAATATCGACCAAAACTAAACTAATTTAAAAGAGATAAATAATTTAAAAAAAAAAAACCCGGAGAACATGCAATTTTGGATGAAAGAGAAGAATGTTAAACAACGTGAAAAACAAACTAATAAATTACAAAAAAAAAATCTCAGACCATTTCGCCAAATGTAAACCATTTTATGCAATGACACCTACAAATATGTTATTTATTTATTTAAGTCATCTGGCTTACTAAGCCAACATAACAAAATTATCTTAACTTTTAAAAAACTTTAAATTGATTGATTATTGAATTAAAACAATTTATCCAATAATCACTTGTGGGTTTTCAGCAGTTCCGTAATTGTACAGTTTTTATATAATAATAAAAACCCCTAAAACAGTACAGTCATACAATTTTGAAAATTTAATAATTTCTAAAATTGTGGTAAGGGTAAGGGTAAGGTAAGGGTAATGTAATTTTTCTTTGGAAATTAAGGGTAAGGTAATTGTTTTGAAAGATTTTGTAAAGGTGAATCTATTTTTCTATTGTTTATATTGCACATTTAACAAATAATAATATGTTATCATTCCATGTTATATAATGATAGATTAACGCGTAAACGCGGTAACGCTTAAGTACCAAACAAAACGACTGGTGTAAAAGTACTTTCTTGAGATTCAATAGAAAAAATGGAAAAGGGAAACGAAGAATGGAAATGCGTAACAGAAAAACTTCGTTTAACGAGAATATTTGTATGGTCCCTGACCTCCCAGTTTTCACTGTAGTTTTTATACAACAAATTGTCCAAGCTGTACAAACAAATAATTATGCCAAAGCTTGAATTCAAAATCATTCATTAACATCCCAGACAATGAATGGTATATCCTACCATATTCGTCGATAACGAGCAAAAATGCAACATAATCTACGCGTTTGATGACGATTAATCGCTAAAAAAATGCATATGATTCTCGCACTAGTTTTAATTGTATCTTCGAGGTAACGCACATGCGTTTAACGCCATTAAAAACGTATTTTAAAAGCTGCAAAAATTAACCTTCGTATGTATTTCCCTTTCTATGTATCAAAATGATACTTTTTTGTTTTGTTAGACTGGGAAGAAATGGGAAATAAATTTGAAAGTGAATGGTTTATTTTTATTGTCCTTAAACCTTTGGCAACATTATGTGGAAGCCATGTTGTTGAGCACCGTGCCCTATATGTAAATTATTTGTATACGTTTTTTTAATGCTATTTGAAGATACTGGGCTGTTACCTGCAAACCGTAAGTCGTACCAATCGATATTTGTTAGCAATCATTTATCATTTTCTCAATAACTTGTCTATGATTCATATTTGTTCTACTTTTCGCATTGCCTCAGATGTTCACATCATTGATACGCTGCCTGGATGTTCAGTCCCCAAACAATGCGGATTATATGTTTATCAATGGAATACATTTTGTATTGTGTCCTATGGAACACCTTGGACCATCAAACATGTAACGAATCAAGCTAAAGATAGCGTAAAGCAAATAGTTATTTATGTTGTTCTTTGGCGTGCTCCGATTCCTTCCGACGATCCGTTAAGGTGCAAAAGATTTTATTCAAAAAAGTTGTTCCAATATTCATCGACAAATGTCTTAATAACCACTTGACACGAACGAACGCTGCAACGTACATTCCGGGAGGTGTTACCAGTTCCTCCTCTTTTTGATACTTATCCATGTATTTGAGCTGGCTAATGCTAGTGCTGCGTTTCAGTCGAACACGCAACCATTTTGCACTTCTTACGATCGTTTCCCGAGCTATGGTCATTAATCACCGCTATATTCGGGAGGTCCTCCGATGGATGTATGTTTTCTCACATTTGCTCCCCAAATCATTCCTTTCTAGCTTTGTTAAGCCCGGCATGAAGAAGCATTCGTTGATAATGCAGAGAGGGAAAGCTGACCATGAGGTGCAATCAATGAGTGATAATTTGGTCGCCCTGAGATTCGTTTCAAGCGGTTAATCGTGTATTGATTAATCAATCACGGTGACCTCGTTGAGGTCCTGCCACTCCATGTGGCGTTGAATTTCTGCCCTCAACTCAAACGATCTATCAATTAAAACAAATTGATGATTTCCCCATGCACAACAGTTCGGTAAATGTTGGCTACGCTTTAGGTTGTGTGAACTGCTTATCAGTGGCCTGTACCTAATCGCTGGGAAACATCTTCTGTGTCGGTGGATGGTACGTGTTAACAGGGGAACATGGGGACATAACGTACAAGCGAGGAGTGTTTTGTTTTTATTTTGAAGCTTATTCGTCTGAAGCTGTCATTCAGCGCAACACATGCATCGTGAAAACCAAATGTTTCTCCAAGAGTTTATTTTCCGCTTGATACATAAAGTATTTGAACGCGTGCAACTACGAATGCCAGAAATCGCCGAACCAAGCACTGTTAAACCATTTGATCCTCACGATTATTAATCACTGTCAGCTGCCTAGAGGACTATCCAATCAGTGTCTAATTCAGGAACTCGGCGCATACAATGCTCTATATGGATTCTGGCTTTCCGGTGTCTTTCTTTATACGCAGCCATACAGCTCCACGTAAGGATTTGACCGCAATCGTTTCAAAATTATTTTTTTTGTATACACTAATAAACACGTCCTCCCAGAAACCTTTCTACATCGGCAATGAATGCTGTAGCTCCACGGGCTAGACGAGAAGGTCGAATGATCTAAATTTACAAACCGTTGTCTGTGTTTCTCAGGCTCTGTCGATCCCGCAACGCCCCCGTCGAACTGTTTCCACTATTTATGGGTAGCTCGTGGCTACGCTGTCTTTGCATTCAACCTGTTATGCGTGAAGGCATTATAGATTCTTCATATTTATCATTAACCTTCGGGCGCAAAATACGTCACAAGTGCGATGATCGGGCTGATATTGCTAGCACACAACACACTGTATGCCTTATATTTCATTACGATTTAGATTTGCTTGGATGGCATCCCAATCCTTTAGCTCTGGCTATAGGCAGTACAGTATTGCTCCCAGCTAGGAAGATGAATGAGATCCAAAAAGAAATGCCTATCAAAATATTTTCGTTGGAGCTTTTCTTTGTTGATACTGGTGGATTTGGAAACATAAAACATAGCTGTATTCAAAACAGGAGGGGTTAGGGAGAAAATCAAGTCAATTTTTTCATTACTTCTTCGGTTTCCTCTCTACAGGGAGTCCAAACTGGAACAACGGGTGAAAGATGTGCTCGATGAACGTGTGCTATGTGTCTATCATCATTGAATGAGAAAGGGCGAAGGTGATCATGTTTGAGAAAACGAATGAACCGTGTGTCATAGCGTCTCATTAACATAATTTTGTTTCAACGATCCCTATAATTATGAAATTAACGTTGTTGGATGTGTGAAAATTGATATATCTTGGTCAGTTTATTCTGCGGAAGACTAAAAGGAAATTCAATGCATAGGGATCTATATCGTTTCGGTACAGTGGTACATGTTTTTACCTCAAAATGCTTAAATGAACACCAAACTAGAACGTGTTTATGTTTATTTAGTGGCTGTGTTAGGTAGATTGTTCTAAGCAAAATAATCATTGAAGTTAACTTTCATTTTGTATATAATAGTACCTCTATTGAAAAGGCTGGATTGTTAGAAACAACTTATAATTTTAGTTTGTTAAATTTTTCATGAATGTCATTACTTGCATAATTATTAAAATTGTTGACCTTTTTACTTTTTTGGTGTAAATTAATTTTTTTTATATATGCCTAACATAGTAGTTTTTTGCAAAATATTAAAAAATATGAAAAACGTCATTACAGTTTGCCTATCAAATCCTTCTCAGTTATCACTTTGATGAATAACCCTTTGTAAGCGATCTAATGCATGCTCATTGAGATTAGTAAACGAGATCATCTCTCATACCCACCATGCTTCCCTCAACCATACTCATCCTTGACCTTCTACACCAGGCTCATGTGGTAAAGCATGCTGATTAAAAAGCGCAACATTTTCTCATAACTTCAACCATTCAATTGCTGATTTTGATACATAAATTATAGAAAATTAACGTCAAACGCATCTATCGCGAAGCTAAACGTTGACTGATTCGCCAGGGGCATTTATATGATACTGAAATGATTAGATTGAAAATAGGCATCCGCGCAAACACTAAGAGAACATAATGAAACCCTTAAGAGTGGAAGCTCCAAGATGTGCCGCAAAGTCAGGGTAGAAAAGCTCGATCATCATTCAAAGAAGTTAAGTGAATGAAAAAACTGAAGATAATAGTTGTCAAATATTTTTCAATAAAATTCAACACATTCATCGAGCAAGCAAAGATTCAATCCTTTGTTCATGGTCTCGAATTTTGGGCTATGCTCCTTTTTTGAACGCCTTTCATCCAATTTAGAGCTCCAACACATCAATAGCAATAACAACAGCTCAAACATCATCATCATTTCACGCCAACATACTTCGATCGTCTCAGCAGGCAAAAAAAGGCTACACTCTTCAACCAAACAATTCAAATGTAGCATCGACAATCTTTGCCAGATCGAGCGTTTCTAACGGCAGGACTTGACGATGGCAAGTCACTTTGCCACTTCACATCCCTTCCCTCACATCTTAAATACTCTCACGATCGATAGGCCAGGAATGAGAAAAAAATTGGAGTAAATCCTGTATACCTTATACATCACGTACATTTTGGAACAGTTTCAATTGAGCCGTGTGCCAAGTTACGACAGCTCAGTCCGGGTTTTTGATCAAAGAAGATCCACAGTAACGGTTGATGTCGCTTTCCAAAGTTTTGGAGAGGCCCGTAAGCGCATCTTAGTGTCGATCAACGTGCGGCAACTAGTGACCGATGATTTATTCCTATGGTTCCGATCAAAGCTTTGCTCGTTTTTCAATAGGAAAATTTTCAAGTGTTCATTTTAAACGAAACTTCACAGCTGATGCTGTACATTAGTTACCACAATGAGAATTCAATTAAATGATCAGATCATTCACGCAGCGCCATAAAAACAAGCGACAGATAGCGTGATATATGTAGACCACGGGGTTTAAAAGTGACGTATCGTAAACGGTTCTATGGAGTGTAAGGGTAAGTATACACGTCAAGAACCGTTCCAAAGGCAGTACCGAATGCAAACGATTCTATTTTCATCACTCACGTAAAAGAGACACTTCATTTGTTTTCGATTACGCCCGAATCCTCGGTACGCTTTACTAGTGAAGATTTAATGGCAAGAACACATCCCTGTACGTGTAAACAAAACACACGATTGTGTATTTTGAAAGCGAAATCCTACCTCAACTGAATGACATGATCTCATCGTATAACAATCCCATTGCGTGCTCAAATTGTACCACACTTGAAGAAGGAGTTTCATCGTTTGCGTCCTTTATAAGACATCCCGTACTGTATGCGTCCCCAAACAGCATCACAAATCCGGCCCTCCTTGGACTGGCATTACCCTAAGGTGGTTGATTCGAGAGAAAAGGACTGCATATCGCCATTTTCGGACAAATCATGCCACAGATCCCACTCACTCTACGTTGGCCTACACTCTTTATACGATAATGAAACTATTTGCGCAGCGAGTTGGCTAACTTAAACCATCGCTCGCTTCAGGACCAGATAGCACCCATCGTTTTCATACCTACAAAAATAAAAAAGAAATAGGTATAAATTTTCAATAAACCGCTCGCTACTAAATATTCTGCAACAACTGTTTTTAAAAAAATGCGATGGATCATCTGCTACTAACTAAAAGGGGTATCTATAGGGTTCTCTATACACATCTCTCTGCGCAATAGCTAAGGTATTGGAACAAGTACTGCTCAAGCTACTGCCTGCTGCCCGCGGAAGCTATTTGAGCCAAAAAAGACAACTTCTACTAATTTAGTGAAATTCGTCAACTACTGTATTCGCGAATTCCATAGTGGAGCTCAAATCGACGCTATTTAGACGGACCTGAAGCATGCGTTTTACTCTCTACATCATGCGATTCTGCTTGCTAATGTTGCCAAACGAGGCCTCACACTACGCTCTTGCAGTGGTTAAAAATCCTATCTTACGAAACTTTCGAATGCCATTACTGCTGCTCGAATAGCACTAGGGGGCCCCAAGGAAGTAACATTGGCCTACTACTTTTTATCATCTTAATGAATTATGTCACCCTGGCCTTACCTTCAGGCAGCATCATAATGTATGCAGACGACGGAAACATCATTGCACCTATTTGCAGCTTAAAAGACATCGCTTTCCTTCAAGAATGCCTTTATTCGTTCTGTTCCTGGTGCAAGCGCAACGACATAACTGTCTGTGTCGAAAAATGTTTCATTTTGTCTTTCATTTCATTTTTGCCCGTTGCCTGCGCTATGCATCATAAAAAATAATTATATTTTGTTTTTCAACTTCATAATGTTTCATAATTTGTTTTTTGATAAAAGAGAATTCTGCTATGATCATCTAAGCTGATGTAAAAATTCATTCAAAAACGCACTTGAAATCAACGTGCATAATTCATCACACAAGAATTTCATATTCAAAGCAACACCTGTGCTAATCACCGTTTTCTGACGCATTTCCTGTCCGTCTCGCTCGGTGTCATGGTGATACATGGCAGGTAAGAAGTGCGACTGCTGCTTCCAGATATGCACAGTTTTTTTCACACAAGCTAACATAAACGCACAACAAGGTTGTCCCTAAATTTTGACTCGTAGTTCGATTTGGTGCTGGGGTCTAGGGCTAGAAAAACCGGACACAAATTTTTGTCGATTTTATTTGACTTTTTCAGCCTGTTCTGAAGTTCCCGTCTTTATTCAGCCTAAGTGCACTTCTATTCTATGTTTGGTTGGAACGTTTCACATTCCCTTCGCCAGACAACCCTTTTTCACCTAAGTTTGTCGTTAAACTCATAATTGAGTGATATTGTGAGACATAAAACTATATTATTGTAACGTTTGAAAAAACACACCTTAAGTTTTCTTCTTGTTTCACGTCAAAACGCATAGCCACTTATGAACCTTGTCTGTAGCTTATTGAAACGCGATGGTAGCCACACCACTTTCCCCTTCAAAGGTTCTAGAGTGCCGAAATAATCAAATGATAATAAAAAAAAAATCCGCTTTACTTAAAATTCGATGTGGATGATTAAGTACCAGATAACTTTACCAATGAATCCGACAGGGTGCCACAAGGTCCTATCATCATTCAATTAGCTGATCCTGGATCAGCAACTGCAACTGAACTTAAAAAGGGATTTTGTCGCCTTTAGAGAAAGGTAGCTTGTGGTTCTCGGTTCATTTGCTCTACAAGTCGGGTAGCGATGAACATCAGATCATCGAACTATTTGTTCCCCGAGGTACATACCTCGGTGATATTCCGTATAAAATTTTATACAAGAAGATCATTGTTTGATATACAATTATTTGTTTTACTGACATCCATTGCAGAATGTCAAGCATAATAGCCGACGAAGTGTTTCGTCTGACACCCAAAATCAACACCATTGTTCTGTTTTGTATGCGTTCAATCGTTGAAATTGTGCTTGATTGTCGAGAAAAAACCTGATTCACAGAAATCTAAATGTGGTGAACTAGGTATAAATCCCCTGTATAAAGCTGTATTTAAAAAAAATTAATCTCTGTTCAGTTGACAACTAACTCCGCATTTGTTTGCTATTTTCGATGTAACATTGTTTATATGAGGCCCAAATGTAAGTTTTTCGTCAATTGTAATCCCTAGATTATTGAAAAATCCATAGCAGGCTGGTCTGTTCTATGCACAAGGATTAGCGGTTCAAATAAGTGTTGATTCCAGATCATGAAGGGCTTCCTTTAAGGTGGTACATTTGACGACAGCACAACTGTAGAATGGTACATTTTACCTCATACATAAACAACATATAGAACACATTATCAACAGATTATTTTTGACGTTTTCAAAGAATAAATCTGAGCTAATACTCAAACCGTTTGGTGGAATTATTACTACGTAATAATCTTTATTTTACTCTTTCAGATCGTAACGAGTGATTTCATTGCTCATAATGAACATGTTTAAATGGATTAGGAAGATATTTAATGTGGTTTTACTTGAAAAGACAAATGTTGAAAAGTTTTTATAAATGATTCAAACAGACATAACACATTTTGTAGCTGAGGAAAACAAATGCATTAACGAAAATTAGCTCATTATGATGGTGCAAGATAAGATTGTATTTGCAGTATTTGACTTCATGGGTACAAAAATAGCCAGGAAATTAAAAAAATGGGTGAGAATCATCCACAGAATCTTGCACATAATTTAAACGGCCACGGGTACCACAAACTGTATGAAAAGTAATTGTGGCGGTTTTGCTTATAATTTTAGTTTTCAGTCCATTTGCTCATTTCTTCACAAAGTCTTAATACAACTATCATTTAAGCACTCCAAAACAACGTGTCATTGTTTAACAATGTTTCCGTTTTGTAACCAAACAAACCACATTATAGGAAAGACCTGCTACGGTTTAAAAATGATGATACGTAACTTAAATTCTCTTTGTGTAGCGTCTACACACTTACAAATTTACACAGTTGGCTGTGAAATTCATGATAAAAATAAAACGTGCATCATTGCAGATTCTAGATTTTCTCCGTGCTTGTCTTTCAGTTACGGCTGGCTTTTAACTAACCCTTGTTAAATGACTCTTTTAATTCCTTTGCCGAAAATAATATCCCACATCTTTTAATCGTCTTTATAAATTTTGACCTGCGGTACATTTTGTTCCCTTTCCGGAAACGATACTTGCGGGTAAACCTTTTAGTTTTTCAAGGCAAAAATTACAGCCTTGTTTCCGTTGGATGGGATGATTAGAAGGATCGTATGTGAAAAGGACTAAAAAAACTGTTGATTTGAATTAATAAATTGATGTCTTTATAGAACACCCAAAGCGGCAGCCAAAGTTCCGGAGGGGTAATTTCTGTAAAAGCAATGACGAGAATCGAATAAGATAAACTAAATCAACCAAACCGAAACGAAAACAAAACTAACGACCTAAGCAATAATGCAGTGGCGTGGATATTATAAAAGAAAAAGGAAATAATTGCTGCAATTTTTTATGTGCTCTAATCTTTTTGAAAGTGTTTCACGGTCGTAATGTTACGGTTGTCCAGACTTCAGGCAAAAGGATCAACTCAAAGCGTTGTTATTGTAGCAGTTGACTTTTGTAATGCATGGTTCATCGTCCGCAAATAAGACCATGTTTAAGCTGATACAATCGCGGAACAAATGTGACATTGCATGCTTTGAAGAGATTACTTCTGGTTTGGTGTTTAATCCCTTTTATTTTCGTTAGCATTTTTTCAGTTATTTGCGCGTTAAAAATTGTTTAATTGTTCCACTATCTATAATCTAAGTAATGCACTAGTGTTAATAGAATACTCGCACTTAAAATATACAACAGATATTTATATTGAAATTCGAAAAGAAACTGATTTTTTTAAATTACTGATTATTACCTTGTTTTCTTTTCATAAACAAAGCAGTTTACCTGATCTTACCTTTCAATATCTATTCCGCATTAGTTTGAAAGTAACATATCACTGCCCTAATAAATAATTCTATATCAATACCCTACAACCATTCAGGTGACATTGTAAGTCAGACAAAAATTTATGACTTTTCCTGCATGTTGTTTCAACTCTACATCTTCATCAGGAAACATTCAATGCAGTGATTTCCTTAGAAGGGTATATGGTATATGTTTATTTTGTGTTGACTTTTTTATGTTCTTTGAACACATTTCTCACACAATAAAGTAAATCAGGACGATGGTTCCTACCATGGGTTAGGTGTGTGCCAAAACTGTAGGATATTAATTACAATCGACCACTCAAAGGGAGAGGGATAGAAAATACTGTATATAAATCTCAACGGTAATAAGCGCATTCTTTCATTTTCTTCTTCCTTGGCAATGACGTTGAAACAACGCAAAGGAAAGGATGGATTTTGCGATAAATATTAAAAATATATTAAGAATTAAGAATATGGTACTGGTAAGATATATATATTTTGCAAAACTCTAATAAAAATTACTAGTTTTGCAGGCATACTTTGGGCACTACAAGTCAATATAAGACTTATATTGTTATACATACTATTTATGATGGTTTGAGTGTGTTACATTGGCCAAAGGATTAATATTAAGCATCATTTTTCGAGAACTACTTCATCTCAAAATTCAGCCTTTTTTATTTAGCATGAGTTTCCAGATTGTATTGATATAATAAAAATTATACACCCCCAAAAGCTAGTATTACGATTGAGTTACAATCTGCAAAGGGTTCGTGGTATATGGGACGGTGAATATATCATTTAAAAAAAAACAGAATTCAAGATAATCGAATCAAACCAAATATCGCCCAACAATTCAAAACCACGATTTGTTTGATTTCACTTTTTTTAAGTTTACTATGCTATAATATGCTGTGCAAGTATTTCGAAAAATCATTAATCAAAGCTACCTAAACAATTCACCAACAAGACTGATCGGTCTACTGGGACGATTTTAAACATTGGATCCAGCGTACGTAATGAACAATATCCATGACAAAATGCAATCAAAACACGACATTGCCAACCGCAACCATTTTGGCAAGACACATTTTAGGGTAGAGTCATCCTTGCATGACCATTTGAAAAATCAGCCACCTTGTCTACTGTTATCATGGCGTTGCAAGGGCTCATCAGCAATTGGAAGCTCCGGGAGCAAATCTCAGGCCAAAAGATCGTTAACACTGCGTACACCTTGTTGATCGTTCCTGGAACGAACTGGAAGACGAACAATTTAAACGGTATTCAATCGATTGCCATCCTCGGTAACGGAAAAACCCTACAGGGGTCCGGCATTGTTTAGAATGAAGCCTCTGTTCCTTTTCTCCTTTTTTTTTTTGGTTTGAAGCGCTCTCAGTGTACCCGTAGCACGGAGTCATGTTTCGAGCATTCTTTCGAGCCTCGAGAATATAAGACCAAGACGACACTCCAGTTAAAATTCAGCCGCAATGGCTATGTTTGGGTCGTGAGACTAAAAAAACATAAAGATCAATATATCACCGCGAAAAATCATCTTTCGAACGCATTACCATGTAACACCTATAATTCCAAATATTCTCTTGTCACCATCGTGCAACCGTCGCATCCTCCAAAAGATGTTAAACCTGGCCCGAATGCTCCTTTTTTATGTGGTTTCCTTGCTTTTGGTGTTTGCTCGACATGCTCCAGGAATACCTTCAGCTGCCTTCCACTCTGAACGATAGCAGTGGGGAACAAGGCACCAGAAAAGTAAAGTCACCTGGAATGTACTGATGTAAGAGCTTCTGATCGAGAACTGCCCTCCAATGAGCTTGCACGTATTTTTATTATATTTTTATTCCGCTCAAGACGTGCCAAACGAGCCAAGTGTGCGATTTAACGAGTCGATATCACAACTAAATGACCTTCTTGCTATAATAATATCCCCCTATGTCGGATGCCACAATCGGAGCTCACCAAACTATCGCAAAAAAAAATTCCACCAGCTGCACACCGATCGAATGCTCTTTGAAATCATATGCTTCAGGTATATTTTTGCGCAGTCGAGTTTGTTTTCACGGAAGATGCAACAGCAAAGAAACAAAAATGAAAGCAAATGCAAAGCACGGAGCAAACTTGACGATCAAATCAGTGGAAGATCTGGAATTTTCGGTAATCCGTTTCCTCCAGTGAGATAGTTTAAGGTTTTGTTAACAAAAAAAGCTAGATCGGTTTTTATAGATATGAAGGAAGGTGATCATATAACTCGAATGCTCGAAAATCCAGTCCACTGGAACACGAATTTATCATCTAAGATTCGTAAATTATTAGCTCCTGAAATCGTTCAAAAGATACCTATAGTCGAATGGGCGATTTATATAAAAAGATTAAATATTGCCAATGTCATTGACATTGTGGCAACAACACTTAATAGAGTAGATATGCAACGACATTGCATATGCCTCTGAAATTATTCCGATTCATAATAAAGAATAAACCAGAATATACGTCCTAGACACACCCTTGAAAACAAAACAATGTGATCTAACTGTGGTATAGTTTAAATCCGCAAAAAAGTTAACAGCAAAACTTAGGCTCCGCATACTGCATCTAACACCAATCTAAACTAACTTTGGAATGCAAGATCCACCCCTCCCCCTCCCCTCGCTCTTCCTCTTCAATTATTCCATCTTTTCAACGGTCAACCTTATAACGAACCTAATTTGCTGTGGTTTGTTTTAATATAAACTACAATTATTTCTCTATTGGCATAGAGCTGAATCAAGTAGGCTGCTGTGCTCGACCATCGAATTAATCGACCATCACAACACCCCTTCAGATGCAATTCTTGCTTCGTTCAACCGATGCAGCAATGATGCAGTGTCCTTTACAGCGTTGCCTACAAGTTCACCAAGACGATCTAACAGCAGTAACCCATTTCGTAATTATCGAGTACCAACCCGATTCGCTTCACGGAAATGTAGCAAATACAAGACGGCGACAAAACCAAGCCGGCTTATAGCGTGTATTTTCGATTCCATTTCATAAACGCCCCCAGAAGACCCATGGGTGCTTTGCGGGATTATTTATATTATTTACACTTGAAGTGACACGTTACTTCGTTGTGTCCCAGTTTTGTACAACGAGCGGAGTTCAACTGGAGTCAAGCTAAATCAAACATAAATCCTATTCTTAAATCATCCAATTAAACAATCATAAAAAGAGAACGGTTTAAGCGTTTGAAACCCGCGCAAATCGTGAGGATGATTACTCTTGAAATTTTATGTCGAGTGCTTTGCGTTGGTGAGGTTGCTTAAGCTGCTCACAAAATCTGATCCGCGCCTCTGCCGTGGGAGCGCTCAACGACAACTGATGACAGTTCAATCGCAAATATAGAGCCTCGCGATAGAGATGCAGCCACAGCGCACAATGTCGACCGGACGTCTGGTTTGATCTCATTCCAATGACGATCAAATTGGAATCAATTCGTCGAGCTAGCTCGAACAGCTTCTATGCACAGGACAATGCTTGTCTCACACTTCCTCCAAACAGTTTATTTGCTGACGATGAAGAAGCAGACCAAAAAGCAACCCTCGGCACACCCTTACAATGGAAAATTGCTGCTCCATCAAAAGTGTTTTGAAATTGCTGTTCAAGTACCTTAAAACGTGCCTGTCAAGGAACAAGTTCATCGAATACCTTCAGCCACCCATATGCGTCTATCGTAGATTCAACACCTTACAACATTCCAAATTACTAGCTTCGTCACCCTGAGAAGCTTCAATATTTTAGCTTCGATTCAATTGACGAATTCTCGGTAAAGCACCACATTTGTCTAACAACGAACAAATTAACCTTTCATACTCGTATTGTTAGCTGTGAGCTGAATGAGCCACAAAAGGGATTTAATAGTTTAACTCTTGTTTTCCCCCCATTCTTATAACCATTCGTGAAACTTTAAACTTCAAAGATTTCTTCTTATTGAACTCCTTTACGAAGCAAACTGTTCTGTTTTATGAAATTAAAACTTAGTAAGCATACTAAGCAATATAATTAAACACCAAATTTTCGGTTTTATTCCTCTTCTTTTTTAATTGTGTCTCACTCAAACTAATTTAAACATGAAGTTGTGACATTTCAGAATTTTCTATTGTTGTAACCAAGCACTATTTATTGAATTAATTAATCTAGATTTTTGAATAAGATTAGATTTAAGATATAATATTCTTATTTACAAAATATAATGATTATTTTATTATTAGATAATATAGAATTATTCATAATCATTTAAAAAATATATTACTAATAATAATAAGGGCCTGAATAACTAAGGGGCAGTATAAGTGAATAAAATAACAAAGGGTTTGACAAAACCCTTATAAAACTCTTGGTTATGAAGATTCAACTCACTCTCTTCATTTGGCTCGGAACGCACTTTTATGTTTAATACAATCTTATGGCTACACTTTAATATTTTATCAACTATTCGAGGCCATTTGTATATATATAACAATAAAACAACAAATTCCAGATCACTAAACCATTCATCTTGCATCTGTTAATGCATATAATCTTGTCAATTTTACTATTGCCTTTTCATTCATTCAGCTTTCGGCGAAACAATCGACGTAATTGTGTTGAAGCAACGGTTGAAACTTACTGGAATTGTTCCGAATGAAATGACAGGCGGTGAAATCTAAGCATGAGTTATTTCTATTTAACCATTTGAACCCAACAAAAGCGGAAAAATGGAAACCGTTCTGTCATTCGAATCTTCTTGTTGGCTTTACCGCCTTCCTCTCAGAACGTTAAAAAAATAACGATCTACTGGATAGGAATAAAAAAAATCAGCGGGATCGTGAATTTTGCGCCTCTGCAGTTGTTGGAAAAATTGGTTATGTGTGAAATCCCATTGGTACACTGCTCATCAAATTGAACCGAAATGAAGCATAGAGCACAAAAGGAAGCTAGCAATGACAGAAAAAGAAGAACCATAAAAATTTCTTCAGCGCTGAGGTCCTAAAACGTCCAATTTGGAAAGTTTCGTTCAAACGAAGATGATTGATGCGAGTTCAGGGCGGGCAGGCTAAACGGTCAAACGAACGTTACCGTAGCGTTTTGTCAACTCAAAATCAAGCCCCTTTGCAATACACTAATGGGCGATGATCAAAAAGGCTCACCACCCGGTGCTGGAACTGATTGGGCATCCGGATTGGAATGGTACGGTTCGACGAACTGCAGTCGACTGGCGCGTTAAAGAGATTAGCTTTGAGGGGAACGATTTGTCTGGTTCATGCGATGTTGCATAGGGATCACGAAAGGCAAACCGTGATCGAACAGATCAAACACTGTGATCATGAGTCTACTGTCAATGATAATGATGGATTGCCGGTCACTGTTGAGTTGTGAAAGCGAGAATTTGCTAATACAACATACAGACTGATGGATCAATAATGCAAACAATTTCATAATGAGTGTCGTTTTAACAGGGATTGGTGAAGTAACTGCTATTTGGCATTTGGCTATTTGGCATAATTTATTGAAATTTAATATCAGTGTAATAAGAATCGTAAGTGGTCGAACATCTGCGTTTTCAAACTTTTCGTTCCCTAAAAATGTTTAAATTGTGTGATCACACCCAACAACACCCGGTCAAATAAGCTCCGTGAAACTTGGCTTTTATTTGACCATCGTTCCATAAAGCTAGCACGTATACCACCATTCCATATCGCAACTAACACTGTTCAATCACAATAATCAAAAAAGCGCAATGCGAATAGGCCAGAGACCACCGATAGTAAATCAGATCGTAAAAAATTAATTAACTTACTCGTTTCATTAGATAGTAATTAAAATTGATTTTAAAGGTGCTCGCGCCCGCGCCAACGCAACAAGAGGGGCACATATGTGCTGAATAAGATCGCATCAGATTGGATCAATTTTGCAGCGAAAGCTTCCCTTACTTTCAATACACACGGCCTTACAAGAGGTAAACCCAGCTCGTGCTAGTCTAGTGCGATCATCTTGTGGATGCTTGCTCTCACTACTGTCCGTTAGCTGTTTCATCTTGATATGTGGCCAGGGACGCGAATAGTTACACCAAACTGAAATATAATACAGTTATTAAAGCTACATGGCATATTCGCATATATTGCGCTCAAAGCAACCTCCTTGATAAATGCAAGTCTACATGGGTCGATGCACATCTTCTGCTCAGCAAAGCCAACGATGCACGGTGACCCTGCTGATGAGATTTACGTACTCGTTACAAGCGGTAGTGTGAAGCTCTTGGCACAGCATGTGAATGAATGAGGTTTTGATATAAAATGTCAAAGTTGAGTGACGTTGTAACATTTCCATGCCAACACAGATACCGGAAAGCAGACGTTGATTATTAGTTTAAGATACAAACAAATTTAATAGACCTCAATCAAGATTGACATGCATTTATAGCGAAGATGTTTTGTTTCATCCTCATTCATTTTGCTAACAGCTTCAATTACAACAATCCGATTTAATATCGAATTTGTATTTTATATTTTATTTTATACATAAGATTTGTTTCGATCTTATATATTAAAAAAATGGTATTGAATTTATTGTTATGTTGCTTTCTTAATTACAAAAATATAAAATTATAAAAATTATCATTTTAAATTATGCTCAACGCGCGATAAGCATCGTATGTTTTTGACACATCCTTCAGGAGACATGGACTGTAAAAACCTACGCACTATACCTTATTCATTCAAAATAAGTGCATTGGGAAGTGTTCGCTCTATTTATTTAATTTCAGCTGATGAATTAACCTTTCCAATATTTAATTAAATCATAAATTAAAGAGTTCTGAGACTAAAGTTTGTTTAATGTAATAATATTATAATATTTAATAAAACCATATAAAATGTATTGCTGTAAACTCAACGCAACTCAAAATGATCATACTAACATTTATTTGCTCATTCTTTCAAGCCCATAGCAATACGGCCTATCATGGCCGTTCCTCCTGAATAAAACAAAAAAATCAAGCCCATTGCAAAAATTCAACTGTAACAAGTCAGAATATATATTTATATAATTTCTTATTCGTTAAGAAGACTTGAGTTCGAAAGTCATTCTCTAAATAAATTTACCTATAACTATGATCGTAACATACCACTCCCATAAGGAAGTTATATATGCGATGTTCTTGGTTAACAGAACTCAATAAAATCGTGATTTATTTTAAGTTGAGGTCATTTTAACGCTTTCATTCATTGGTGCAGCACATTTATAAAACCGATGCTACCAATGTCTACACTTCTACAGTATCATTTAAATCGAAGCAAATCAGAAAACTCGACTTGTTTCAAGACGATTGGTGGGGCGTTAGGATTAAATTTAAGAATGTGATGAATGAAAAACTGATCTTCGGCACGTTCTACGAGTGTCATCGGACTTTCGTTCGATGGAACTTCCATTCCATCAATCGAAACTGCTTTGCATACAATGCTCAATCTGCCAGAAGGGCGGTGAATTTGTGGCTGTACCATAAATTATATAACTTCTTATTATTGGTTATTAAACGTTGTTTCACATTCAAATGCATTCAAGCCAACACATGGAACGATGTTGAATCCATCACGTACCACGCTACTGTATTATGAACGGAGGTTGGTGACAATTAGCATGAAGAACATGTTTATATGGATTGGTAATTCATTCACAGACATACCATACTATACAATTTAGTATGAACGGCCAGACCGTATTGCTTATCATACAATACATGTTAAGAACACAAGTGATCAAAATATATCGGCCAATACGCAAACTAACTCGCAGCAAAAAAGAGCATGTACGGTATTGGGGTGTTAATAATTTTCAAGGGTTTAAGAACAACAACATAATTTAAAATTGTATCGCACGATACAGAAGTATGTTTCTTACATTACATGTCTGCATCTTATTGCAAGAAATCAAAGCACACGCTGTGTACATACTAGTGTAGATCAGTGCCGGCTTCACCTTATACATTAACGATTCCGAAAAAGCATGAACAAGTTTGGCGAGAGGCAGAACGTTTAATTAACATTCTGATGCAGTGCGTTTCAATATTGACAATTATGTTTGTGCATTCTGTGTGTTCATGCCTAGAAAACCGTCAAGAGTAAGTCAAAGTGGAAGCTATGTTATAAAGTACCCTTTCAAACGATCCTGCGTGTTACCGTGTTACGGTTGTTTTCATTACACTGCGTCAATCGTAGGAACGGATGGTATAATCGATGAATGACAGGAATAGCCAAAAGTGACCATCCGTCGTCCATCCGCGTACCAGTTAGACCAACCCAGTTGGTGCGCCACCATCTACGGTATAAGTCATTGGCCATATGCGACACAAATTAAGCCAGTTCACACTCATCGGCTTTTGATTTCCGCTCCTGAAAGTTCATTGACTATGTATACTGGCCTGCTGTGAGCTACGTTCGTTTCGATCGAACAGTTGCGTTACCATTTGATGGTACTTTCTTATGGAGGCCCAATGTTTGGCAGACTTATTTGCATTTTCTCTATTGACGTTGGTGATCGGTCAGAATGAATCAATGATTACTCGACACTACTACCTTTCTATCCCACTTCGTTTTTGTTTGTCGTGGTAGCACATATCGGTACAATACGTCAATTATCAATCCAACAACGTACCACCTATACTTTGATTATGATTCTTAAAAGTGTTCCGTATCTCCCTATCATGCCCATTTCTTCTACAGATACCAACATGCGCTATTCTTGTCCATGCACCCAAGTAAAGGAAGGAAATAGTTAAAAGAACATTTGCATGCATAAACATCTATTTGGGGACAATCGCACAATTGCTTAAGAAGGAAATGAAACGCGAATGAAAATGTAAGAAGGACAAGCTCAGAACGTATTATCCTCTTTTATTTGTATTATCATTATCTAACATCAGACTAGTAGAGACACGTTCATGAAAGAATCGGTAAAAGCGTCTAAAAACCTTCTGTGAATTACCAAAGCCAAGCAAATGGTAAACGGCCTGTGAACGATCTAATTACTACTTGGTGGGTTACAACTATAAAGCCGACAGAGCCATGATTGAGAGAGAGTCCAAAACATCATCGGATTGATGGGAACGGAAATGTGTTTCATATCCATGGCAACAGAAGTGAGCCGCACATACGGAACAGTGAAATGATAGAAATTAATACTTAGGATGAGGTGCAACTTATACGTAATAGTATAATAATATAACAAATATGGTCATGCAAATTAAACCTAACGGAACTACATCCGGAAGTCTTGGTTTATTGGTGTACGAATATGAAGAATGATTTAATTCAATTGTAAATTTGCATACAGTTATGCTAGCTTGGTAGACAATCCGATCAATAGCGTGTTCAAATATATTCAAAAGAAATGCAAATGAAACACGGTCTAACTTAAAAGGCTGTTCTATAGAAAGCAATAATTTCAATTCAATGTAATAACACTGAACAATATACATCAATGGAAAATCAATAATATCTCACGACCTCATGGAAAACCATTTGAAAACCTTCTACTTGCTTGGCGTAAACGAAGTACGATAAATAATTTGATTATGCCAATACAACTGCAAAGAAAAAGAAATAAAAATCGTAACAAACTTCAGGTGACCATTCCTAGAAGGAAATTTACATATAATTAAATTAAAATGTAATAATGGATCGTTGTGGGACCTTCTTTCCCAAGTGTATGTATATATTTGAATTTGAAATTTTAGAATAGTTTCGAAATTCGACAGAAATTTCGTTAACTTTTTATAAAAATACCGATTTTAGGTATATAAGTAATAAATCTAGGTAATCCCATAAAATTATCAAAAAAAAGCACAATTGATAATCTGGTGATCAATGTGCTGCTTCAGATTTAGAGATTTGTTTTCACATTACATTTCAGAGGACATCGTACAATTGTCGGTTTATGTACAGAAAACCTTCATGTAACGATCGTCCATTTGGTCCATCTTAAAACAATACCTTTTTTTGTGATTTGATTGGTGTAAATATTGGATATAAGGAGCAAATATTATATGGATACAAAAAACCCATGTGTGAAATAACGAAACCCGTTTGTGATTTTAAAAACCTGTTACTAACATGTCATAGACGAAATCATTTGAACGATGGATAAACTAGTCATGTCTGAAAATGCTAATGTCTCAAAGTACTTGTATAATACACTTTTATAAAAGATGCTTTGTCTACTTTTTCTTGTTACAGGTTTAAGTTTTTGCTGCTTCTAACCTGTTAACCTCTGCTTAGAAACAAAAATCATTCGTATGAATCGCTGTTGAAATGAGATATACTTTACCCAATGAGTGTTTCTTGTTTACGATCGATCACATACTAAAATCCATCAATACCTTCCATCACTCTTTGAAGCCTGTACTGTAATTTATCGCTTTTCAGAACCCTTTGCTTTCTAATCTAGATTATGAAATGGTTTTTTTTTTATTCCAATCC
The DNA here is from genome assembly GCA_000349165.1 of Anopheles christyi. Lineage (NCBI taxonomy): Eukaryota > Metazoa > Arthropoda > Insecta > Diptera > Culicidae > Anopheles > Anopheles christyi. The sequence goes on along the minus strand of KB679757.1, from coordinate 7,974 downwards.
ATTACTGACGTACGATTGTCATGAAAGCTACCGGTTTTATCGATTCGTTTTCCAATTTGTTTAAATGTCTATTCTCTTTCACGGAAACCAGATCACTGATTTGATTGGTGCGACATGTTATTTCCATACTGTCCCATACTCTGCCAGTGGCTTTTGATCTAGTGGTTAACAATATTAGAACATTGACTCGGAAATCGAACCAAACATTATCTTCAAGAATTTAATAGTTTCTCCTTAACACCGGTAAAAACGGCCGTTTCTTTCATTTCAATTCCTAGATCAGTCACTGTTTATTGCCGCAGCTGACAAACATCCGACAGTTAGATGGAGTCTTTAGGTTTGATTTAGCAGGTAGACAACAAGTCAGCGACAATTTATAGCTTTGAGTATTTCTTTCGCTCAAGAAATAAAGTTTTAATGTGATTTGCCTTTGAAACATTCAAAGCGATCAATGGGCTTGCACAAAACGAAACTGAACGAAAACATGTACAGAATTCAGAACAAAAGAGCATTAGTTTGGATATTAATTGTGGTTTCATAAAGTAGTTAAGAAGAACAATGCGGCTTATTGGGAAATCTTTAGAACGCTCTTTCATTATGCTTCGTTAATATGTGAAATATTGTTCAGTGTTTTAAACTTGTTTTATGTTTTAGCATCTTAAGCGCATAAACAAATATTTAATTTTGGCGTTTGTGGACTGCGACGCCATAAAATCTGCATCTATAAAACAAATTCATGTAATTTCAATGAAATGTAGTTTCTTATGTCTCCTTATTTACATTTCATGAATTTTTGTTGTAATATTCTGTATTTGCAAGAATAAAAGAGAGGTTTTTCAAAATATTGCAAGCGTTTACCGGTGCATTAACTTTTGTTAATAAAAATCTTAAAAAGTTGTCTTTTTAACTTTTAAAGAACTCAATTGAATATCAGTTAAAATACTGAAATGTTAGTGTATTTAAACAAATCCTAAATACTTATGTTGCTTTTTTAAAACAACACCCAGAAATGAAACTTTGAGATGGCTTATTGCTTAATCATAACACCCAGATCATAAGTCTAATGATTAAAAGATCTTGGGAAGTGGATAAAACGAATTTCACACCATGTTGTACCCGTCATGTGTTAGTGGACCTTAGGGATGCAGTTGATCCTTTTATTCGAAAGCAGAGCAGCGCGTATCATACATCTAGCCACATTCACCTGCACCGAGCTACCCCTCAGAAAGGTTTGACGTGTGGGTCAGTTGAAAAATAGCTTTCGAGTACCGTCTTGTGTGGTCAGTATTGATAGACCTGCCAACAGAATGAGGACGGCTGCCCATTTTCATTGAGTTGACATTCAGTTTTCTGCTCGTAATCGTGGATTCCCTTACTTTCGTCGTCGTTTTGTCGTTGGACAGCTTTTTGCCGACTGTCTTCTTCCTCTACTCCTTATAGGCCAACGTGATTCTTCTCTACCGTCACAAGTCTCTGAACGCTTCTGCTTTTCCAAGCTGTAGGGTTCAGTTGTTTCTATCGTCACTCGAACCACGTACAGCGGATAAATTTTCTCGATGTCACTGTGTAGAGCAAACGCTTCTACGCGGCCTTTGCTAATCGACGGTGATCGCTCGGCGGTGTAACTCGAACAGGAATAATGATAATGTTGGTAAAATTAATGAAATGTAATTTTTATGAATTATAATAATATTCTTATTTATAAAAGTCATCTTAAACTATTATCATCATTAATTTAGAAATATTTAAAACACACGATCGGACTCGCGTGTACGCCTGTCTCCCGTGGTCATCCATCGTTGCTGTGCTCGAAGGCTTGTCGTGGGAAATAAATCCATGCTAGGTGTGAAAGGTGCCATCCGAGAATCTTGATACCTCCCTTTGCTATCGCTTGTCGCTAAACAGTCTGCTTAACGATGTGGGTTACTCCGATATTTTCTTCTACCTTAAGCGATGACACATCAAGCGGAGAAAGGATTAAATATCATTAAGGTGACTAAGTGAGCTTGGCCTGTATTGGAAAATGGTATTGAGATTATGCAAGAATGCTTTCATACACCGAGATATTTTTTTCTTCATTTCCTAAGTTGAGCAATTTTTAAAGCTTGAATTTTAAACACAATGGATGTTTGTTTATGCTTTTAACGAAGTAATAATAACATAAGTTGTTTCAATCATGAAATTGTTAAATCTTTCGTATACCACGAACCACTTTGTACCAACATCTATATCTTTCATTGCATTCTGTTCTGTTTTTATTTGAGTTTTTGAAACGTTTGGAATAGCATACAAGCATAATATTATTTGAGCTTATCCAGACATTTCCACTATGATGTACTTTTCGAGCAGAGGAAGCTGGAGAACGAATCGATAATATACCCTTGCCTGTACGCACATTTGTCGCCATTCTACGATCGTGACATCCGGAGGATCGATGAGCAATTGTTTTGTTTGGTACAACCTAAACGGTCATTCCACTGACTCGTATCAGCCAGTTTGCGTCCTTTTACAGTCTCGCTGAGAGAGCACGCTGGACACGCAGCTGGTTGTGTGCGGTGAAAGGCGCTCAGTGCATAGCAGTGTTGACGATTGAATGTGGTAGCAAAATTTGCATTTACAAGAGGCAAACGCTTTGGGCACGGTTTCCAGCGAGACGACGCGAACAGAGCATTACCGGAGCGAAAGAGATTCTCTTATGATTCATCGGTTGATGGGATTAGCTGATGCGATTTAGGGAACGGTCAGCAGTAGCACGGCACGCACGAATCGCTCAGCCACGGTCCCTTCAGATCCCTTGCGAATGGTGAACGTTTTATTGTTATTAGATTTTCCAAGTGCTATTTGCGCTTGTCATCTTATGCTCTGACCATTGCGACCCTCCAACATCTTTTGCGACTACCGTACGCGCGGCTGGCAGTGGCATGCGACCAAATGCACGAACCTCAGAATAGACCCGTACGCTTGGGTGGTCCCATGGGATAGCATTCAGGTGAAGCGGTTTGCGCTTCTTCTTCCGGGTAATATTGGGTCATTGAGTATGTGGACACATCTTTTGAATCGTCAGCAAACAGTGAAGCGCAGGGATGAACGCTTGAATTGTTTCACTGTCAGTGCTCCCGTGCAGGTTCCTTCGTTTTGCTCCCACTCACTCAGTTTTGGTTTAAGATGATCCCTTCTTCAGACTCACTTTACATCGCATTCTTTTTGCTGCAAGCCATTCTCATTTCTCTTCAATTGGCTCCAGATTGTGTATCTAAACACAAGTCCCGTGCCTTCATCGTCGACCGCTGCAAGAATGCTTGAGCAATACGGAGTGGATTATTTGCCAACATTGACCAAGGGAACTGAAGAATGTGTCCCAAACACCAATTGAATCGCGACGATAGCCTTTTGGCGCCAGATGAAGCAAAGTTCATTGGTTCATCCACACACGCTCACCAAAGTAACGTCTCGCTTCACAGGAGTTGATCAGGCGCACGGAGGAACTTTAACCCAACCATGTACCATGTGTAGTGCGCTATCGTTAATCCACATTTGGCACGATATTGAACAGAACATGCACAATGAATGTTCTTCAGCAAGATCCCAGCATGCTCAAATTACTGCAACATCGCTCCAACCGATCCAGCCAATTCTGTTTTCCATTGCCACGCCAGAACCGCAACGGAAGCAAGCGATTAAAAGCGTTGGCGCATGATGGGGCAACCAGATTTCAGTAAGAATTGGACGACATCGCATGAGAAACTGCAACCGAAGCCTACAGGATGTCACTGATTGTTGCTAGTTCTCACCGAAACCTCCCATCGTCACCCGGCCTGCCACCAGAATTAGGAAAAACTGGCATAACATTCCCAGGAGCCGATGCTCACATGATACGGTAAGGCACATCACTATACTCCCTTTCCTCTGTCGTACATCCCACATTGTCACAGTGTTGTGTGTGAGCTGAAATATACGTTTCCTGAGTTGTTGCAGCCGTTGGAACTTTGCTTGGTAAAAACCACGACCACTTGCGCTTATCGCAAACAATCGGCACAATCTACAAAATATTGAGAATCGAATTCAAATCAAGTCTAATTAAAATCGTATTAAATGTTGCACAAAATCGTGAGAAAAGTAAAAAGAGAATAATAAAGTTGGTTTGTTCATAAAGCTTTATCTCTGAAGATTCAAACTGAAATCTGACCCAAGGTGATCGAGGTAAGATCTCGGTGTCATTGGAGTCACTGTAAAACAATCACCCAAGCGTTGCAAACGTACAGGAGCTAATACTTGTTTTCGGATAAACGGGGCATGTTTCCTTTTGCTACTAGTGTGAGCTCTAATGTCTGCAAGGAAAATGTTTCCGCAAAGAAGATCAACAAGTATAAGGCGCACAGCGGTCAAAGGTAAGACCTTGGAACTGTTGACCAATGGAAGTTTTCGGAAGAACGAAGGAGTAACACAGGTAGGTGCAATTATCGTAAAAATCGGTAAATAGGTGCAATTATCAATGTAAAACAACCTGTACCAGTAGCACTTTGTATTGAACATAATTGTTGGTGTGAACTTAATGACGACTTTTCCATGACTACTCTAATGCAAACTATTATTTAAAAGCAACTTTTCTTTTTCTCCTCCTATTTATTCCCAGTGATAGTTTAGTGATAGTTGAATGTTGACTTAATTATGACTTAATTGTGCTTATGTAGGCTGTCCTACAAACGCAGCGCAAGGTTTAATAGTTTGGTGACTAACAATTTTCCTCTTATTATTCGTTGGTCAAACGACCTAAGCAGAATACTAGACTAGACCAGCCTATAAAATTTTCAGCAGTCCTAGAAAATTGAATGATGTTATGCCAATGAAGGAACAAAAACAAGATGACATTTCTTAAAGTTGCTTAAACAATGTCCAATGTGTGCAGTTAATATCCAAAACAAATCTATACAGCTTATAAATCTTATCTACAATTGTGAAAATTATTATAAATTGTTATTTAGAATATTTTTGCAAAAAGACAGCTAGGCCATTTTGATGAAATGTATAAACATGACATGAGCGAACATTATCCAATGCTGTTTTTATGATTCTACAGCTATAAAACATTCAAAATAAAAATAAAACAAATGATCAATAAACAATACCATTTCTTGCTTAAAACAAACATTCACTTTACTACCAACAACCAAGCCATATCAACCAGCACGAACTAAACCAAAGTGTCAACAGCTTATCCCCTGGGGCGTGAGTACGTTGCAATTTTTGCATTATCAGTTCGAAATACCTACCACATGTAGTGCTACAGGATTTATGAGTTTTCTAATCGATACCACGAAATTATACACAGTGTCATACACAACCTTTGCCTGTACGAGCGAAATTTGAAAAAAGAGTTTCTTAAAGCCGTTTTATATGTATTATTTACATTTCCCCATTAAATTATACCGAAAAATGATTGGGTCACAAATGTTTGGCGTTAGGTGCTAGGGGTCATTCCTTTTTTACTTTCTAACAAATGATCACCTTGCTATAGTGCTATGAGTTACGAAAGCTGAGCAAAGAGCATGTCAATCCACCAGTCCTCAATGGAAAACCTGCTACAAATACGTACTATTTATTCGAGAATGCCTTATGCTTTCGGTAATGCTTCAAGTTCACCTGAAAGCCCTGATTCGGGAAGAAACGCATTGTATCTGTACCCGGTCATCTGTTCACCCGGTTCAAAGTTTGTTTATTTTTAAAACGACGCAGTGCAGAATAATACATACAAAAAATGAAATGGGCTCTTTTGCTTCTATCAGATCGACGCATTCGGATCTCTTTTCACAGCCCGAGAAGCTGAACGAACTTCGGTTGCTCAAAGCAGAGTCACGATGCAACAACGAAACATAACCGAAAAAATGTTAAACGCAGCAACATCAGCTGCCCATGCTATGGCCAACCAGGAGGATTAGACATGTAAGCCTAATCTGAATAATTTCTACTTTTGTCACCTCCTGCTTTCCTGGAAAGGAAACCGGAACGGGATTCCCGGGGCTCGGGAATATGCCGGAGAAGATATCAAGCAAGAATAAGCCCAATAGGTGCCTGTAAAGACGAACTACAATAACACTCCTTCAGTTTCGTTCAGCAACGTGAAAGCATTGGCAGTCGAAATGTTTTCCCGGTTCCGGTAAGTTCCAGTATACGCTTTGGTCGACCACTGAACTGGCTGGACCACTGAAAAGCAATGCCCAGTGAGTTGTGAGTTATGGAGAAAGATTGAAATCGTCTTGTTTCCAGCCGCATAGCTGCATTGGGACAGGAAAGGAGTCAGAAAGACGGTGTCTGAACTGCGCAGATAATTTCATGTTTATTTATTTTGCTTACTCATTGAAATGATAACTGCGTGTAAGCCGACCGAACAGGCAGATGCTAGTGTTACTTTTACCTGATGCGGGAAAGTTTGCGATTAGTGCTCTGGCCGGTGGTATGATCGAGGCATAGTGCTTTTGCCGTGGTGGATTAATCGTTCGGTAGAGAATCCAGAATGAGCATTGCTACAAACAGTTTGAATGCACCCTTGCGGGTGGAAAATGATCACTCTAATATGCATACTTGTAATGTATTTCTTTTTACCGATTTATATGATGTATTGTTATGAATGGTTGTAACATTTCTCGGATATTTGCCAGCGTTTAAACAGATTATCAGATTATTACAGAAGTTACAGAAGACACCAAATTGTCAAATTTACAGCTTCAGGAACAGGTTAATTGAACTGCAAACTTACCTTAACTTAATTCTTTGTGCTTTTTCATCATAACATAATGGGAACATAGATTCGCGGCTACTTCTTCTTCTGACTTGGTGCTACAGCCGTTGTCGGTCTAGGCCAACCTCAGTCACTCTTAGGCTTGCTCTCTGTGACTTATTGGTTTAACAGCAGGAGGATAGTAGAACCCCGAAACAATCCATACGGGAATGGAACCCTTGACGGGCATGTCGTTAAGTTGTACACTTGTTCGACTGTACCATGAAACCGGCTCATTAACACCTGCGGCTTAGTTAGCAAAATCTTGCCATGAGACGTATTTTGACAAGACAACAAAACTGATTAACATCCAAATAAAATATTCATTTTGACACACGTACGATAATTACATTATCCGGAGGCTGCCATCTTCTTGCATCCTCTTTTTCGTTACTTGCTTTTGCTAGTTTACGCTTTCAGATCAACTCTCACACAACAGGGCAATGGGAATGAACAATATCGGATTTTTCACTGTCGCTCAGCTTGAACACCATTCGTCGAAGCACGGGGAGTCCACCGATGAGATGAGACATCTGCATGAGATCTACTGTACCGAACATTGTGAAGATTGAGCGAGAAGCAACATTTTTGGGGAGTGGAATGATTGGCCCGCTGTTGAAATATCAATTGACAGTAGCAGCCATCCAAAAGAGTATCGTGAGAAATTCAAACAAAATCAAGTCACTCGTTCAACAGCTTTGACCAAAAAGGAAACTCCATATACGGCAATGTTGTATACTGCGTCTACATCTCCTGGTCGAATCTAATAATTATCACATTTTAATGGATAATCACTTTAGAATAAATTATTTCACATCAATTTATTACAACCCATTGTTTCTACGAGTTAGTGTGCTGTGGCAGATAGAAATCAAGAGATCTGTAACTAATCTGGATTCGCTATCAGTCAACAAAACAGCAACAAAAAATGGGAATATAAATTTACCGGAACCGGATGATTACCTCCTGCTGTGAAATTGACTATCTGGGAAAAAGTTCTATGCTGAACTAACTGTATGTAATCCAGATACAAAGCCAATGATTTCCATTAAGAGTTGTTATACATCATTAATGGTGTCAAAAATAGGAAAAATTTATGCATCCGTCTGATGACTCATCTGATCAATGTTACATTTTGTTCCGTTTTTTACTTAACATGCTATATTCTGTTTGTTGGGTTAATCTGTGTTGATACAGTT